>SMMW01000150.1:0-255000 GCA_004794655.1 Marisa cornuarietis | reverse complement strand
GACGGTAGAGAGGAGATCACAGAAGTCTGTGGAGGAGATAGTATATCTTGCAGGGGTCACGTGGGCCAGTTGCTCACACTTGACTAAACTTGGACCATGCTCGGACTCTTCCTGGTGATGGTGTCAAAATACATTTCGTGTAATGGAACACAACTACCCAACAATCTCCATCATGGTTCTCGCTTTGGTGTTCTTTACAAGTACTGAAGGGTGCCTCTTGTTGGGAATTAAATTTTAAGAAGTGTAGGTTATAATCTCTGTCTCTATAATTATAATGTCTGTCTCTATAATTATAATCTCTGTCTGTGCGCAATTGTATGTTATCATGCATTCTGGTGTGATGTTCATACTCGTACATGCCAATGCAGATGTGTGCGATTAATTTCCTCTCCAATGCTAGTCGTGGATCCTCACGAGAAAAGCTGTGCTTGAATCATGTTTCTGAATGTGATAATGTGATAGCGTGATAATCTAGTGTCATTGCCAACATCAATAACACGCCTCCATTTTTTTTTGGGGGGGGGGCTTAAACTTTTACATTTGTAAATAAATTGTAAAATATTTCTCTTACACATTCGTAATTGTAAAATATTTATCGTACACATTTGTAACATTTATAAATATATTGTAAATGATTTCTCTTACACGTGGGAATAAAAAAAACTTTCTTTCCTTCTAATATTTATAGAGTGCAGTAACAGAAATGCTCTAGTGCCACTGTTGTGTAGACTTGCAGAGAGTCTAGTGTATACAGAACAAAGTAGTCACAGAAATGTTTACAACTGCCGTGTAAATGTGTGGAGACACACAAGCAGTCTAGTGCCACTGTGTAAATGTCCAGGGTATAGAGGTGCACGACACACGCACTCTGCTGCCACTAATGGAGTCACCTTTATAACCTACCTCCCACCTTCCACCAGGTGCCCCACCCTCAGAAGTACCGACAGATTTCCTGAAACATTAAGCCACCCTCCCTCTATTATTTTATTACTGAGATCTAGCCTTTCTCCCGTATAATACCTGTAGGAACTATCACTGACAAAGTTTGCGCAGAAGATAAAGAATCCGTTAGACTGCAGGACCTGTGGCAGTAAGTGGTTAATCATGTCTAGACCACAGCAAGTGGAAATGATATGAAGCTCCTCAGCCAAGTACTACTGGTCTACGGTTGTACATAGAACATCCCAACACATCTATTTATAACTCGTACATTACTAACAAACACGCCTATAACATCATAACACCTATATTTATAACTAGTACACAACTAGCAAACATACCAATAACATCACAACATCTCTATTTCTGACTAGTACACTACTAGAAAACACGCCTATAACATCACAACATCTCTATTTCTGACTAGTACACTACTAGCAAACATACCAATAACATCACAACATCTCTATTTCTGACTAGTACACTACTAGCAAACATACCAATAACATCACAACATCTCTATTTCTGACTAGTACACTACTAGCAAACATACCAATAACATCACAACATCTCTATTTCTGACTAGTACACTACTAGCAAACATACCAATAACATCACAACATCTCTATTTCTGACTAGTACACTACTAGCAAACATACCAATAACATCACAACATCTCTATTTCTGACTAGTACACTACTAGAAAACACGCCTATAACATCACAACACCTATATTTATAACTAGTACACAACTAGCTACTAGCAAACATACCTATATAGTCACTACACGTATATTTATAATCCTAACATTTTAATGTAGCGCTGATACCCGTGTGCATGAGTACAATAATAACAGTTTTTTTCCTCACTGACCTTAAAAGGCATGATATTCAGTTTATTAAGAACAGACTGAATAAACTCATATATAATTACTGAAGACATGAAAAATCTGTTAAAAATGTGATCAACACATTACTTGGATTTGTATCCCTAGTGGTGTGTTGAAGTTCCTGGTGTGGCTGTCTGTGCCGGTTTCTTAATATTTTATTCATGCTTGTAATCAATGCTTAGAGAAGCAGGTCTTTTTTTTTTTTTTAGCTCTTTAGCAGTTATCTAATTTTTCTTTCTTTCTTACCCACCCCATCTCTTCCTTTGCTTTATTTTGCTCCGGAAAACCTTATCTTGCAGTGGCATGCGGTCGATAGATAAGGCTCTGTTTTGCAGTCATCAATCCTGCTGATTAGGCGATGCCTGCGAGAATAGGAGAAACGAGGAACTTCCTGACCTCTTCTCATGAAAATAACTGTCAGAGAGTGGAGGGGGGTGTCATCAAACCGGCACACGCATTCGGGACTACAGATACACGTGTCCACGCAAAATCACAGACGCACGAAAACGCAGGCACAAACACATGTGTATGTATGAATCCATATGCACACAAGCACACACACAGGCGTAAGGTCTTCCAAAAGATCAAGAAGTGTGGTACACTATAATGTTTTCTACAAACCAAACTACAGAATAAGACCAATTATTCAGTCATTTGTCCCTTCACTGTTACCGGTCATTGTAGAGAGCACATAGATATGGCAGCTGACAAGGCCCACGAGGACTGTCTTGAATGATAATGAGCTGATCCTGAATGGGAGGTAAGCCAGTTCTTCTTTTGGCCACCGCGGCGTCGACCCTCCGAGGTTACTTGAAGAACAGTCTTTGACCGAGTGGAGTGCGAGGACATATGGCCAGACTAGACCGGCTTACGCCACTTGATTGTTGAAAGTAGATGTTCCTAGTGTCCTACGACTGTGGCCACAAGGCTTCGTACAAAGTCGTTGGTCATATGTTCCCTTTTTGAGATCCGGAGCAGCCTTCTCGTGCACATGTTCTCGAGTTGCTCGATTCTCCTCTTTGTATCGGCAAGCTGAGTCCACGTTTCACATCAGTAAAGAAGGATCGGTACCACGAGGGATTTGAACAGATTGAGCTTCGTAACTTCCTCCTGTTAAGGCTAAGCCAGGCCTTGTCCAGCTTAACCACTGCTGACATTGCTGTCACAATCCTCATGCGGTTGTCTGTCCTGGAGCTGCCGTCTTTGGAGCAAGTTAAAGCTGTTTACCTCTTCTTCATGTTGATATCAGCTTTGCTGTTGCCGACGAGAATTATTTTATTCTTGTCAGTGCTGGTCTCCATTGCAAAGCGCGTGTTGCAAATCGGCCTTCCATCAATGGAAATGGAAGTGTGATGATCGTGGAGGGTTTCACGCATGATTTTCTCCAAAAAGATGTTGAACGGAACAGGTGATAGGGGCACCCTTGCCGGACGCCTGCTGTGTTGTCAAATGAAAGGTCCATTTGGTTATTCACCAGTAGTGCGCTCGTTGAACTCTTATACAGCGCTTCGATGATTTAGATAAGACCCTCTTTGATGTTGAATTTTCGCATTACACGCCATATCCCCTCGTACCGCACTCTGTCAAAAGCATTTTTCGGTCTATGAATTCGTGAAATAGGTCCCTCTGATGCTGAAGGTGTTTTTCTATCAGAATGTCACAGTTGAAGATTTGCTCCTACATGGTCTGAAGCTAATCTGTTCTTTTTGCTAGAAGTTCCTCGGCAATGGTGCTGACTCGATTCTGTATTACCTTCAGCATGACTTTGCTTGGGTGGATGATTATTGTTCTGTACTTCTGGCACTGTTTTTTTTTTCTTCTTTTTTTTGGGGGGAAGGGGTATGACTAGTGACTCCGTCCATTCTTGCGTTTCCAGGATTCTTTGACAGACAGCAGTGAGGACCTTTGTTGTTTCATCTCCATCTTGCTTATGCAGCCCATCTTGGTCGTTGTCAACGCCACGTGACTTGTCTCCCTTCTGGCTGAGTACCACTCTTTCGGCCTCTTCCCATAGTACTGGTAGGTCTGCAGGTTCACTGGTTCTACTCTGGTTGTTTTAACGGATGTTAGTGTCTGTCTTCAACTGGAAGTAGTAAGTGTAGACCTTTGTGATATTCATTCCATTGGACGAGCACAGAAGTGCTCTCTGTGAGAAGGCGGCTATTGCTGTCTTCGATGAGGGAGATCTTGTCTTAGTGAGGGTCTTTTGTAATCTGTAGGCCTTCTTGTTGCCACCCCGTGCCATTCCCACTTCTATGGACCTGAATTCACTCTCGATCCAGTTATCCCTATCTGCCTTCATCCCTTTCGTAACAGCACAATTCACTTTTTTTGTACTTGGAAGCTACTTCGGGTTTGCTTTTCCTTTCTCTTCTAAATGCTCTCCTTTGGTCACAGAGTTATAGGATGACCGTATCCTCACTGTTCCTGTCACCAGGACCATAACATATGGTTACAGGATTTTTGGTTACTGTGCAGCAAAACAATGGAACTCTCTCCCTTTCCATATCCGCCACCTTCCTACAATTGAATCTTTCAAATCTGCGCTGAAAACGCACCTCTTCCTTGAGCATTACTCCTAACACAGTCCACTCAATGCTCGTCCTTCTTACCCTCCCCTCATCTGTTATTGCTAATTTTCTACCATCTTTCTCTGCAGAATCACTATATTTTCTATGTTCTGTTACTTGGTGTCTTTTTGTGTTTTCCATCTTTGTTTTCTGTTTGTCGTCAGTACTGTCGTTTATTCTTACGCCCCTTGTGTTCTATCCATGTAGTCCATGTCTCTTCCTTGTTTTTAAGCGCTAAGAGCATGCTCTCTGTGAGTGTGAATATGCGCTATACAAATCTTCATTTATTATTTATTATTATTATTATTAGTGGTTGAGAGCAGCAACTGTCGCGTAGCATCAAGTTTCGAAGGGACGCAACTGCGTCAATACTTTTTTTAAGCATGTAGGCACAAAGAAGGAGTTGATCCTCTCATTATCTAGTCTCTCTGATACGGGTGCACCATGTATTTGACAAATTATTAGAAATTAAATTAACCTTTACCTATCCATAAGGTGGTTTCTGTAAACGAACGGGCAGAACTTTAATTCATATAGGTGGTTTTACTAGGCCACGGCGGGCTGTGCTATTTTGTGGGAGGGGAGACCGGATAGGATCGATATTTGAGAGGGGTGTGAGGTTGGGTATTGGTTGGTGTTGTGTGTGATTTATGAAGTGGGGTTAGGGTTTGGGTTTGGGTTAGGGTTATGGGTTAGGGTTAGGGTTTATTGTAGAGGACAAATGTTGAGGACTGGTCGAGTGACGTGTTGGTGATTGACATGGAGTTGTGTTAAATTATTGGCTGATTTTCGTAGTTAAATTATTGGCTGGTTTTAGTCATGTGATATTTGGCGCGGAAAAGTTTTGATTTGATGCGAGCAGACGATAGAAATTCGAGAGGATTGAAGATGGCGAGTGTGCGTGGAAATTTCGGGAAAATTTGTGGTGCAATTGTGGAATTCAAGGAAAGGTTGAGAGGTGCAGAGTCTGGAAAGTATAGCAGAAAGAAGTTTAGGATGGATGCAGACGTGACAAGGTTGTTTGTGTTGAGTTTTTTTTTTGTTTGGATATTAAAAAGTGGAGGAAGGATTCGAAGATGGGGAAGGCGACTTCAGGAAAAATTTTGTTCATTTCTGGATATTATTTCTCAGAATAATTGGAGGAAGGATTCGGAGAAGAATTCTGTATATTTCTGGATATTATTTCTCGGAATAATTGGAGGAAGGATTCGAAGAAGAATTCTGTATATTTCTGGATATTATTTCTCAGAATAATTGGAGGAAGGATTCGAAGAAGAATTCTGTATATTTCTGGATATTATTTCTCGGAATAATTGGAGGAAGGATTCGAGGAAGATGAAGGAGACGATATCAGGGGAGTTTAGCGAGGAGAGAAAGCAGATGAGTGACGTAATAGTGAAGTCACTAGTTTGCATAGCTCCGCCTACAGGTAAGCCACTTTTGTTATGGCGTTGCAAAACCACCTATAAGAAAGCTGTTCCAAGGAACGGATATTTGCTATTACTCCCCTAGGCCTTTAGACAAGTTTTCGGAACCATCAGCCAGTCGCCTCAACAGCATACACCAAGACGATACGAGGTCTAAGGGAAGCTATTCAGAGCAGCCCCGGTCCTTACCTACAGAGTTGGTGTTCTTGGTGCTTGAGGGGGATTTTTTTTTTATCACGTGACATCGAACAAAATGGCGGGGTGAACTAAGTGCAGGATACTCGCAGCCTACAGCTGCACAGAACCAATGAAGAAACGCGGGAGTTCCAAACGGCAGCGGCCTCCTGTCATACAATGAGAGCGGCTGGGATTTGTACGCTTCTGTCAGGCCGTGAGTATGTACATTGCTACAGTCATTTGACTCGCTAATTAGTGTCGCAGTATCTGAGGATCTGTGATCAAATTTATTTCGATGATGCTAGGTGTGAGTGGTTCGGATCTCATAAGTACCCAAATCGGCAGAACTTTCTTATGGGGGAAGGGGGAATGTGACGTCATAGGCTGGTCTATGTTATTTTTTCAGAGGTTTGGGTTAGGGTTAGGTTTAGTTTATTAGGTACAGTTGGGCAATTGAGTGGTGCGAGCAGACGATAATGCCGCGAGCCATTTCTGTTATGATGATGATGATGATGATGTCCATTTGTAATGCGCAGGTATCCATTCAGAAGAATGCTCATTGCGCAGCAAAAACAAAATAAATAAAAAAAGAAGAAAAATGATGTATATGTTTTATATATATATATATATGGCCGTCGTGTTCCACCCCCCCCCCATAAGAAAGCTGTTCCCCAAAATCCAACATCATATTACTACCTATATCTCGTTTGAGCCAACCCAGATTTCAGAAAAAAGTTATATGATTGATCCGTGACATCGCCTTGGACTGATCGCTATGTCCATAAAGATGTAGGCCTAAATTAAGTTTTTTCGGTGAATCATACAAAATAAGTACATGCTTTAACCGCCCGCATAAACGTGCGTCTTGCTTGTGAATAGAGGGAGAGAGAAAGAGAGTTTGCAGTGTAATTGTGTATGTGAGAAAGAGTGTGTGTATGTGTGTGAGAGAGAGAGAGAGCTGTGTAATTGTGTATGTAAGAGTGTGTGTGTGAGAAAGAGAGAGAAAGAGTGTGAGTGAGAGAAAGGGGGAAGAGAGTGTGTGTGTGTGTGTGCGAGAGAGACAATATGTTTGTGTGTGAGAGAGAGAGTGTCTGTATAAAAGTGTATGAGAGAGAGGGTGTATGTGTGAGAGAGTTTTTATGTGTATGTGTGTGTGTGTATCTGTTTGTGCATGCATATGTATGTAACTGAGTGAGGGGTGTGTGGAGCGGCATGTTGTATGTTGATGTATAAGCAGCCAGCTAAAATTATCAGATTGAGATTTGCTTTCAACAAATGATTATGTCAGAGTCTGGCCTGCATTTATCATGCTAAAGAATGTTATTAAATATTGCATTGCTCAGTTTCCTGATCACCGCCTTTCACTAGTGGTAAAGTATGTCTATCACAGATGTGAAAGCAACATTGTCACTCATGAGAGCTTAGGCTCAGAACGCTTGAGAAGATATGAATCCCCTAAGGACACGGGATTAATTATTTAAAATAAATTAAGCTGCTTCTAAGCAGTTAAACACAGTTGTTAATTCTCTGTGTTACTATACAGCAGTCTCTTCTCTCCCTTCTTCCACCCCTCTTATAAATACTGTCCTCTGCCTCTCCTCTGTCTCTTTCTCTTTCTACCTCTGTCATGTCTCCATCTCTTTCTTTCACACACACACACACACACACACACACACACACACACACACACACACACAAATAGCCATTTTATTTTTTTATGTTTTTTTTTTTTGGCATGAAACAGCACCCTGTTCATACACATCATGGCATCCTCTCAACAAACTCCACTAAAAGGTGAATCTTTTTCACCAAGACCACCAAAACCGAAATTTAGTGTACATTTCCAATTCACTCTAATCTATCATGTGGCACATTTTTAAAACCTCAGCCTTCACACTAAACCTAACCTTTCAAATAATACTTGCTCGAACCTGAACCCAAACCTTTGCACATCGCTGACTCCATCAACATGCACACAACCTTCACTACATATGCACATATTTTACTCACATACATGCATATGCAACCAAGAGAAACATTTACCCTCGGTTATACAGCTAGTTCCAAGAGATTTCAAGTGTCACTTATGAGTCATGCCACCAGGGTTACAGTTTTTTTTCCCCTTTGTGGTTTGTGATAAATTTGATTTTCAACTGCCTTTTATATGTTGAATTTTTTTCCTATGCTTCAATCCTATTATAAAATTATATATTCAGATCATGATTAAGGGTTGTTTATGGTACTTCTGTGGTATTTTTCATCATGTGCAAAGTCATGTGATGTTAATATCACATGTTGTTGTGCACAAGTTAAGCCAGGTTAAGACTCATTCCTCCTCTTTCCTTTGTTCTGACTGGTTAGCCTTTATATATTAAAAGAAAAAAATAAGACCAATTGTTTCTCTGTTGTCGAAAAATAATTTGTTCGTTTGGAGGTGGGGTTGTTTTGTTTTTTTTTTGGGGGGGGTGGGGGGCGTGGTAATGAGAAGGAGATACAGTGCAACTCTTCTAGGTTTTCATTTTCAAATCTTGCTTCAAATGAGTTTGTTAACTTTTGCTTGGGAACCATTTTGTTATCATAAAGGGCACGTTAAACATTTTATCACAGTAAAGACTTTTTCATTTGGATTAATTGTAATTCTAAACCAACAAGGCATTTGGTATCAGAATATTATTTACAGAATTATAAGTGACCTGGGGTTAAAAAAAAAACAACAGTTTGCACAGTTGGGTACTGTAGTTACTTTGTTTGACTGATGTCAAGACCACTGTTTGACTCGCATTTATTCTTGGAACAGATTTCCATTTCTCAAAAGCTAAGACGCCTTAGCATCTGAAAACCTATGACTAATTTAATAGCTGCATGGATTTCCCAAGTTAATCACAATGGTGTTTGTTGTTTTCAGTCGCACTTAATAATTTTTATGCTTTTTGTTTAATTTTATGTAGAATAAATGCAAATAATGAATGGAATGAAAATAAAGGGTTTCATTCAAACTGTTTAGGACAATGTTTTGTGTCATGATAGGATGCACGTCAGTTGTTACAAAGAAGCATTCATGCGAAAGACGGGTTACACTCAGATGTATCAGTGTGGATATCCCTTGAAAAGAAGCAAGATAAAACTAACATAGAGTACAGTTCATGGGGCAGACAAAGTTATCAGAAAACAGATTCATGGCTAGTTCACAAAGAATTTCTGATTAGGTAATCCTACTGGGAGAACATATATCACTATTTCATGCCCTCTCCATTTCACAAGAAGCAGTGTCTAAAGCTAAGTAAGCTTCCTAAAAAATGTATTATTACCTGAGTCCAAGGACTATGCAGCGCCTGTATGGAGACTGTAATCATAGTCATGAGGGTGTGTCTGGAGATTATGGTGTAAGTACTTTCATTGTGACAATGTCTGTTATAATGCATGTTTGTGTCACAGTATGCATGTGAGTGTGCTTGAGTACATGAGTGGAGAATCATTATATTCATGTTGATTGGATGTTCATATGTACACATTTGAAACTGTCATTCTATTTCATCAGTTAAGCTAGTATGAACATTTACTATACAGTAATGTCTTCAGTTGTTGGACTGTTGTCTTATACAAAGGGGCCTTATACAAATCTGTCCTGCAGAGTTCATGCGTGCCCTTGCTTGGTTTACTTCTCTCCGTGTGTGCATGCATGCTTGTGTGTGTGTGTATGTGCATGTGTGCATTTTCCTGTCTCCGTGGAGCACATTTTGTCTCCCTCAGACACTTTTTCCTACTTTTTCTTTCTCACCTCATTTGTGTTTCTCTCTCACCTTCTTTCTTTCTCTCTTTTTTGTTGATGTCAATATTTTAGTGCCTTTCAGCATTGGTTGTCCTGTGTAGAAATGGAGTCTTGGGTCAAGAGAATAGAATTTCATATTCTGATTTTTGTATCAAATCTATTATACCTACCTTTTAGATAAGAGGGAATGAGGCTATGAAAAGATTCAGAAAACAGATACTCACACCTGTGTGGCTGTTTCCATCCATTCCTCTGACCTGAAAATGGTTAAAAAAAATAAAACCATGAAGAAACAATGTTTCTATTTTTAATTTAAACATATTTTAAACAGATGACTTAAATGCTTAGGCGATGACAACATGCAATATTTTATTTTATTTGCTTCCTTGTTATATCAAGCAAACTTTGAAGTAATCTATGATTTCAATGAAACCAAAGCAATAAGTAGCAGGTATAGAACAGAGATAAGCTGATAAACTAAGAGTAGGTGCTGACTTAGTCATAAGGTAGATTGCACTATGAAAACTGATAAGTATTCAAAGACCCTTAAGTAAAATATTTTATCAGGTACAGATTATTATTATTATTATCATCATCCAGGGTACAGATTATTCATACAGGCAGATGAAAATATTGACACCTTAATTGTCGATCTCTGCTTTGTTATTCAAGGAATGGGTACTGAATAATTTGTCTAGCTAGATTACATACCTGGGAGGGTATTGTTTTTAGTGGATCTTTTCATCGTTGCTCATTAGTTGCGGCATTCTTATATCACTAGCTTATACACACTTGGAGGGTAGTGTTGTTTGTTAGTGGATCTTTGTTATTTTTGCTTGTTAGTTGCATGGATTTTATGTCATTAGTTTATAACAACAACTGATAGTGGCAGATTATTTTACTTGTAAAACTTTGGGGGTGACCTAATCTATGGTATATGTGTATATATACATACACTAAACCAGCTTTTGTTGGTCTCTCTTCCTCTTATTTTTTCAGAGAATATCATCCATGAAAACTGTAATATTGTTTAAATACATTGGATAACACAGGGCTAGTCAGGTGCAAATTTGTTTCTAATAACTTGGTAAAGCTCAGTGTAAGATACTGTTTACCAAAGTATGGATGAATAATCTCCCCTTCTGCTTCCAAGACATGCATCTACAAACATCATCATACATAGAAAGAGATCAACAACACATTTGTCAGGATTGTACTTGGATATGTTTACATTTCGAAAGCCTCAGCTAATGACAGATCTCAGCCCATGCGTTAATTAGGCGTTTGTGTAAAAACATGTCATGATTTTGACTCCTGTCTGTGCATGGTGATATTTGTAAGCATGCATCCAGAATGGAAGAGGTATTCACTGAATTTTTTTTTATAAATAATATCTTGTACGGAGCTTTATTCAGTCATTAGAAAAAAAACTTTTACACTTCACTGGAGCTTTACAATTGTTGGGGGAAGGGGGAGTAGTGGTGTGATGTAATGCAGTGTATATCACTTACCTATCTTTCAAAAATTTTGCAGAACTAACCAACTCTGTTAAACAAGCATATAGTCACTCAAGCATATGCATGCACACACACACACATGCACAGAGCCTACATTCTAATCAACAGGGTGATAACAGTGCACAAGTTATCAGCCACAAACTTTATTAGATACACCTGTGAAGCTGATGTTTGCCCAAAGGCCTTCTCAAGAGTATTTTCATATATGTTTTCCTCGCGATAAACCATTTGCGCATCTGTAGGGCCTTGATTTGTACCTGTTATTCAGATTTCAACGTCCTGAAGGGAGTCATCAGCTTATGCTTCCTGAAGCCTTTTGTATTTTTGAATTTGCATGTTTAGTGACTGAAAGGTATGAGGGTGCATTAGCTATGTAAACAGTATTGTGTGTCACACCAGTCGTTGCCTGAGGTACAAGAATCATCTTGTCTGCTGCTGCTTTTCAATTGTAGATGATTGCCTTTCAGATACGGAAAAAGGATTGTAGCCAGCTTTTTCATCAAAGAGAGTTGTTTTACTTTGCCCAGAGCTGTCATGAACTAGGCCTAATTTTCAATGAGATTGTGGAATATGAAGACATTCTGAACTGTGAAAATATGGGCAATGCTTCTGGTTAGGTTGTGTTGAGACCTTATTGCTACATATGTCAGAGAAAAACCATCTTGTGTTTTCCTCTTCCCTAGTCAAGAAGCAATCAGATGAGAAAGGCTGCTTGTGGGCTTCAAAACATCTGACGACTGTCATTAACAATTTTTTGCTGTCAAGAAGTTATGTTAAATGTGTTCATTTTAAGACAACTGGGTCATTCACAAACTCTGAGGTGAGGTATAAGTTTTACCTTAACATCTCCTACTTATAAGACTGACAGGTCCTTTAGAACAAGCGTAAAATGAGCATTTGTTTCATTGCATACACTTATGCTTGCCTTCAAATCCTGCTGCTGATTTGACTTCTTCAGATGACGAATTAAAAAAGAATGGGTTTTCCCAGTAAGTTGAGGTACGAATGATGAATGAAATTGGAAACTAATTTCACTTTCAGTTTCAATCAAGTACATTTTTATTATTGGTCCCAATACTTTTTGTTGTTTGTGCTTTTCAGATTAACAGCAGGGAGGTCCTACAGCTCTTGCCCCTAAAAAATTGTATTTAGCAAGAAGTGAATTACATCATCTAAGATCAAAGTGCATTGTTTTGTATGTTATGTTTTTAGCAAGAAGGGAATTACATCATCTAAGACCAAAGTGCATGTTGCAGAATGTATTGTGTTGCAGGGAATGTTTTCAGTGACAAGCGCTGTGCATCACCTTAAGCCAGAGTACATCTTGCAGCATGTTCTGGAAGCAGAAGACACTCAGTGGAGCACAGCACACCTGGAGACAGACCCCCCAGCTAGCAGTGCTGGCACTTCACCCTCCATCCTCACCTCACCATCTCCCGATTTTAGTGACCCCGGCCAGCTGCTGTTGAGGTCAGTCAACAACCTTTTGGTTTTCATCAGTTGTGAATACCTTTTTTTTCTTTGAATTAGGCATTGATTTATGCTGAATGAAGGACTGTCACAATCATATCTAGTTGATGCAAGGAATCTTCACTATTATTGATTTATTTAGTCAGTGATAGATTGCTTGGTTTTGCAATCTGAATGATTTCAAAATTAAGTAAAAATTTACTGATTTAAAACAGACTTGTTCTGTTCAAGCAACAATTCTAACTGCTCATACAGTAGGCATTATTGATCATCATGAGTTTTCATGCCAAGTGCAGTATTAACAATTGTTTTGGTGCTTTTTCTTCTGACATTCATTTCTTAGTATGTTGTGCGGTGCTCTCAACCTGCTAAAGGTGCTATCATTCTTTCAAACTTTATTTTTTACAGACATGGACCAACTGTTCGGAAAATACACAGCTACTTCACCCAGCTGGAGTAAGAAACTGTCCATTTGAACATACTCATTTTTTTTCTATATAAGGACCAAAGTCAAAATTTTTTAAATTCCAAACAGGTGCCATTTGAATACTTTACCCAATGTGCAGTTTTGATGCACTACTTAGCTGTATAATTCCTTTGGTATCACAAATCTTTCAAGGCATCACTTGCTTAGAGAGTTTAACAAAATCTTACACCAAAGAAGTGCTCGGTTCTCTTAATTCCATCCAGAGGATTGAAATTTGTAAAGAACAAGTTGAGGAGCTGCTTCAGCAAGTAAAAATAAACAAGGCTTTAGGTTCAGATGGTATTTGTGGCAGAACATTATGTTTCTTTGGGAACCAACTTAAAAGCATTTTCCAACACCTGTTTCAACGCTCTCTGGATTCACTATCAATCCCTGCTGCTTGGAAATTGTCTACTATTGTCCCAGTTCTAAAGAATGCTTCAGCTTAGCATTGCAATACCTATAGACCAGTCGTTGATCATGAAAGGTTGAAGACAATTATCAAGCACTGATTCTAAATCCCAAAAAACAAATGTCTTGACCTAATGCAATTTGCATACCAGACCAAAAGAAGTGTTGATGCCAAACTGTTTATCCTCCATACTCTGTAGGACAGTTCAGTGGCGCAACAGTTAGCGCCTGTCACCAATACAGTGAGGGTTGGCTCGGCGTATAAACTTCATAGAAACTGTAGAAACCTCATACCCATGCAAGACTGCTGTTTTCTAATTGCTCATTGACTTTCAGCACCATTCAACCATATCTCCTAGATAGAAGACTCCTTGGTGAGTTTTTCCTTGACCATCAGCTGGTGTCATGAATCAGTTTCTGCTTAACAGGAGCAACGAGTACTTGTCAATGACACTTTTTCAGACTCAATCACAACGTGCACCCGCTCACCCCAAGGCTGTGTTTTATCCCTCCTTTTGTTTATTCTGTATACAAAAGATGTGGGAGTAATCACGAGGGTCCATATCTTATCAGATTCTTAGACAATGAAGCACTGCTCTCTCTTCTTAGTGTTTCCTTAGATACCCATGAAGTATCCTTAGATGAATTTATTTTGCTGGTGCAATGGCAATTTCTTTGAACATAATGTGAGTAAGACAAAAGAGATTGTCCTTCATTTCTGTTGGAATTCCCCACCAAGTCCTATACATGTCATTCACGATGAGGAGGTGGAAATTATTAAGGGGACTTTGCTAGGATGCCGACACTCAGGCTGTCATGAAGAAGGCTCAACAGCGCCTCTTCCTTCTCCAGAAGCTGGAGTCTTTCTCAATCTTCCAGAGATTTCTTCAGCTATTTTACAAATCTCATGTAGAGAATGTTGTCCTTTTTTATCTGTAGATCATATGTAAACCTGAACCATAATTGTATGAGAGTCTGTTTGATGGAACAGATAAGAATGTATTGTGGTATTGTTGTGTTTCCTTAGACAGCTGCATCTAATTGCCCTCTGGTACAGTATCATTTTATCTGCCAGCATCATGCCACTTTGCATTATTAAATAACTTTGAGTAAGAGTGCCATGCCATTTTCTGTCTTTATAGTGTCATTTTGTCTGCCTGACAATTGTGTGTCATTGTTCTCATTGACAGCACAAGAAGTGTGTCTGTGGTAGACTTTGTAACTCTTGTGTGTGCACACTACTCATTGGGCATTTTTATTATTGTCAATACCAAATGTATGGTTTCTCTTCTTGTCAGACCAATTAAATGCTGCATGCATCTTGTTGGCCGTACAGCAGCTTCCCAGCAAATGAGAGTGGTAATTTGTTTTCCTATTGAAAATTCTTTTCTGTTATAGTGATTGCCATAGCTACACACAGCTGTTTTCACAATAAGCTAATGTGATAAAAACACTCACTGTTTGCTCCTAGTTCATGCACGCTTATTTGGTTTAGATTTTTGTCATATTTTGACTTACAGTTCTTTGTGATTGTACTACATCTTGAGCTTCAGTTATATTACCATTAAAGATTTCTATAGTACTATTATACATACATCTAGAACTGATGTTTACTATCATTAAAGATGCATGCACTCTTTAGTGTACACCTAGTACTTATGTTTATTATTAAAGATCCCTATATAATTACCTGTATACCTAGTTCTGATGTTTATTATCATTCAAGATTCCTATAGTATTCAGTATACCTCTAGTACTAATGTTTATTATCACTAAAGACTCCTGTAGTTTTGAGTGTAAATGTAGTAATGATGTTTGTTTTGGTTTTTTTCTCTCTCCTTCCTTTATTCATTCTATCTTTTGCAGGTTCACCCATCACATGCCAACTTATTGGAAGGTATGGATTCCCACTAGTCATTTGCCATTTTCTCTCTTCATCTCCTCATTTACTGCCATTCGCACATTTACTTTTCATGAAAAATATCTTAATGCATCCACAAGTGGCAACTAAAGTTTCCTCACTTTTGACATTTTTTAACAAAAAAAAATTTTCATATAGTAGCATTGCTTTTGAGGGGAGAAAAAGATGCACAGAGTCTTGTGTCACAGGCTATAACTGACTGATACTGACAAGTTTGTGTTTTGATAGTTTTGAATCTGAAAAATATGAGGAATCTGTTAAGATAAAGTTAGTCCCAATATACAACCATTGTTGTCCATCTGCAGCAACCAACTCATGTTTTTCCACAAACAATACACACCGTTGTTGCCCAGTGAATGGCTTATATGAAGACACAAACAATATTCAGAAAGGTTTATTGTTCTGTTGAGCAAGAGTTTATTGGATCGGAAAGTGCTTACATATAGTAGTTATTTTGTATTAGGCAAGAGGGGTGATAAAGGGGAGAAACTGAAAAGCCAGAAAAACACCTGATGGTCATCCCTGTGAATAGATGCCACATTCAGAAATAGGCATGTGCGCCCAAAGACAAGAGCTTTGAACCAAAAACTTTACAATCCTTACTGTAGTAGTGGCATGGGACTGGACCATCTGGTCACAACCTCACTGTAGTGGTGTGTCATGCAGCTATAGTGTGCATCTCTTGCTCTTACACTCATACACCTACACACACACAAACATTCTGTGTCTCACACTCACACTCTCTAAACACACACAATATAACACACACACACACATACCCACACTTTTCTCTCTCTCTCTCTCTCTCTCGCACACACTCTGGGTTAGACATACATGTTTTTTTTATACAAGACAAAAAGTGACTTGCCTAGGTAAGCCCTTACGTTGTACTGTGCTGACTTAAAAAGAATTCTAACATCACAATTCATTGTCACTGGGAACAGGTGAACCTCCACTTAATAAACATTTAACACTGTACATTGTTTCTGGGTATGGGCAAACTTCCAGTAAAGTGAAATCAAACAGGCCCTTTGTCGGCACTGGAGACACATGAATTTCCATTCTAATGTAGTGGTAACTTGGCGCTGGTCACAGCCTCACTGTAGTAGTAGATTTGCATTGGACCAACATCTAACCACAGTCTTACTGTAGTGATGACGTGGTACTGGACCATCTGCATGGCATGGTCACAGCCTTACTGTGGTGTTGGATAGTTGTTATCTTTTTACAGCGTGAATAGTTGTTACGTTTTTTCCATATTGATAGTGGTGACAGGTTTTTATTTGGATGGATGATGGTGATGGCTGTATCAGTAGATGTGTATGAGTAGACATGAGTGTGTGAATTTGTGTCAGTAGACTGAATGCATGTATCAGTAGATTGTATGCATGAATCTGCATTCCTTTCTGTGTTTGCGTGCCTGCAGGCATACACATACATGAGAAAGAGATTGTGTATATAATAGTGAAGATTTTTATAGCACATATTCACACTCATAGAGAGCATGCTCTCTTAGCGCTTAAAACGAGGAAGAGACGTGGACTAAGTAGATACAGAACAAAGGGGACGAAAGAAAACGACAGTACTGACGACGAAACAGACATATATGTATATATAAATATATATAGACGTATATATAAATGTGCCTATGCATGAAGCTTTAGACACCTGTGTGAGCTTTCATGTGTCTAATTTTGTATTTCGCTTGCCATGTTTCATGTCACATGCTAGTAACTGACCTGAGTTACAGTTCATTTTGTATTTTGTCTGTGCAGGTATATGTAAGCAGCAGTCTGCGAGAGAACCCTTTGTGTCACGTTTGGATGATAAGGTTGGTTAAAGAACTTCGTATTTCATGGATGTTAGTGCCTGTCAGATGGTTGTGTGAAGTGTCTAGTGTGTTGGGGAAGTGTCTAGGTACTTGCAGCCTCTTGCTTGCAAGCCTCCCCGCTTGGAAACATTGCTCTTTTGGCAGCACCCATGAAAAGAGAGCAAAGAGTCTGCATAAGCGTTGTTCCTCGCTGCCAGGTTTTGATGGCGCCAACCCCTAAGCCTCAAAGGTACTTAAAGGAACCCTTAGCTATTGGCATCTTTAACCTGGAGACATGGCCAGTCCAGACCAGAGACAGTGACCAGCCACAGCCTGAAGATAAGCCACTGGAATGCTGTAGGAGTTCACACAAAACAAACTCCAAAAATGGCTATAATAACGTAGATGTCTGCTGCATACAGGAGACTCGTTCATTAAAACCACTGCTTCTCCATCAGAGGTTATAAGACATTCTTAAGAGACTGTACAAATGGGCCAAAAAAAACTGTTTTAGAGTCAGTAGGGGAACTTCCCACCAAGAAGAAGGCAGCAAATTGCCTGGCAAAGCTATACCAAGAGGAAAGCACCATCAAACTGCCCAGAGAGAAAACCAGGGCATATCAGAACAGACACAGCAACTACAAAACCATAAGTAAACTTAGGCAATGCATGAATGATGTCTCCAGATGGAAGCATTGGAAGCTGCAATCAAACAAGTATAAGAAGGCATGAAGACCCAATGGCATCACAAATAATAATAAAGCACCTGGGGCCCCTCTCCAAAAAACACTACTTGACATCTTCAATGTATCATGTAAATTGGGGATCATTCCAGGGTCTTGGAAAAATGCCACGATAACCCCCAAACATAAAACAGGGGAAGATAAGAATCCAAGCAGCTACCACCCCACCAACCTTCTAAGTTGCCTCAGCAAGCTTTTAGAGTAAGAAATAAACTCAAAATTGCTTTCCTTCCTCACAGATCATAACATTCTGTTTCCCATGCAGACAGGCTACAGGAAAAACAGAAGCACAGAAGACCAACTGGTACTTGTCATTCAAGAGATCGAAAAATTTGTTGAAGAAAAATATAAAAATCGTTGCCTTTTTTTTTTTTTTTGACATGACTAAAGCTTTTGACAAAGTAGGGTGTGAAGGTCTTCTACTGAAGCTGCTTGAGAGTGGATTGGCCGAAAGGATGTGCCAGTTGATCCACTGCTTCCTCTGTGATCGATTGGCAAGAGTCAAACTGGATGGACACCAGTGAAAGATGAGAGAAGGTGGGTCACAAGGAGGGGTAATTTCTCCAACACTGTTTCTGACCAATATTCAGTCAGTCAGTCAGTCGTCCCTTGCCTGGCACCTGGCGTTGGGGGGAGCACATGGATAGACGCGGCAGCTGATAGGGCCCGCCACTCTTGCCTGTTTTGGGCAATAGTCAGCAGGTCCTGTACAGGACGACCAGTCCAGTCTTTGACGTTCGTAAGCCAGTTCTTTCTCTGACCACCGCGGCGTCGGCTACCCTCCAAGGTGCCTTGAAGGATAGTCTTCGACAAGGTGTCGTGCCGGGTTACATGGCCAAAGAAGACCAGCTTACGTCGCTTGACTGTTGATAGTAGAGGTTCCTGGTGTCCTACCAGTGTGGCAATCTTGTTTCTTACAAAGTCGTTGGTTTTGTGTTCTTTGTATGAGATCCGGAGCAGCCTCCTCAGACACGTGCTCGAATGCCTGGATTCTCCTTTCTGTTTCGGCGAGTAGAGTCCACGTGTCGCATCCGTAGAGCAGGATCGGCACTACCAGGGATTTGTATAGCCTGTACTTGGTAGTGAACCTTATCTTGTGGCTATGCCAGATCCTATCTAGCCTAGCCATTGCTGCTGTTGCTGTTGCGATCCTGATGCGGATATCTTGCGTGGAGCTGCCGTCCTTGGAGAGAGTGGCTCCCAAGTACTTGAAGCTGCTTACCTCTTCGAGCTGTACCCCGTTCATATAGATCTCTGCTTTGCCGTTGCCATTGATCATAACTTTGCTCTTTTCTGTGCTTGTCTCCATTCCATATGCGTTTGAGCTGTCTGTCAGTCTGTTGGTGAGGTCTTGCAGTTCCTTGTTTGTACCTGCTAACAGATCTATATCATCTGCAAAGCGTAGGTTGCAGATTGGTCTTCCACCGATTGAAATGGAGGTATGGTGGTCATGAAGAGCTTCAAGCATGATGTTCTCCAAGAATATATTAAACAACACGGGTGATAGGGGACATCCTTGACGTACCCCTACTGTGGTACGAAAGTAAGCTCCTATTTGGTTGTTAAGCAAAACTGTACTCGTTGAGCTGTTATACAACGCTTCAACGACTTGGACAAGCCCTTCTTCAATGTTGAATTTCCGCATCACATGCCATAGCCCCTCGTGCCAGACTCTGTCAAATGCCTTCTTAAAGTCAATGAAGTTGTGGTAAAGGTCCCGCTGATGCTGCAGATGCTTTTCTATAAGAAGACGACAGTTGAAGATCTGCTCAACTGTGCTTCTACGTGGTCTGAAGCCAGCCTGTTCTTCTGCTAGCAGCTCTTCTGCGGTGGTTCTGATGCGGTTCTGTATGACCTTCAGCATGACTTTACTTGGGTGACTGATAAGGCTTATTGTTCTGTAGTTCTGACACTGTTTGCTGTTTCCTTTCTTTGGGAGGGGAATGATTAGTGACTGCGTCCATTCTCTGGGCCATTCCTTGCACTCCCAGACTCTTTGGCACAGAACAGTTAGGGCTTTTGTAGTTGCTTCCCCACCCTGCTTGAGCAGCTCAGCTGGTACATTATCAACGCCTGGTGACTTTCCTCCCTTCAGACTATGTACAGCTTTTTCGACCTCTTCCCGTAGGACTGGTATGTCTGCAGGTTCACTGTCTCTAGTCTGGTTGTTTTGGAGAATGTTGGCGTCGGTCTTCAGCTGGTAATTGTACAGGTCCTTGCAGTATTCTGTCCATCGGTTGAGTACAGCATTGCCTTCTGTGAGAAGGTGACCATTGCTGTCTTCGATGACTGAGATCTTTTGCTGGTCTGTCTTAGTGAGGGTCTTTAGAAGTTGGTAGGCCTTTTGCTGTCACCTCGTGCCATTCCAACCTCTATGTCCTGGCACTGCTTCTCGATCCAGCTCTCTCTAGCTGCCTTCATCCCTTTCTTAATGGCACAATTCACTTCTTTGTATTTGGTTGCTGCTTCTGGTTTGCTTTTCTTTTCTCTCTTCAAGGCCCTCCTTTGGTCACAGAGGTCTAGTATGTCGTTCGTGACCCATGGCTGTTTCTTGTTTCTATGTCGCCCTAGAACCTCTTGGGCTGTCGACAGTAGCACCTCTTTGATGTTTCCAGAGAGGGTGTCTACATCACAGTCCACCAGGTTCAGTGCGCCAAATTTTCCGCCAACCGTGGCCTTGAAGACTTCTGCAACCTTTGGGTCTTGCAGCTTCTCCAAATCAAAGCGAATTCGGGGAGTGTTTGAGAGTCGCTTCGCTTTCAGCCTCAGCTTCAGGTTTGTTAGAACAAGGTCATGGTCGCTGCCTATGTCAGCGCCTGGGTACGTCCTTGTCTTGGCCCTGTTGATGCTGGATTTGAAGCGTCTCGGCAGGAGGATGTAGTCGATCTGATTATGGACCAGTCCGTCTGGTGAGTGCCAGGTGGCCGTCCTTGATTTCTTGTGGGGATACAAGGTGTTGGCTAAGGTGAGTCTCTGGCTCTGTGCGAACTCTAGGAGTCTGATGCCCCTGTCGTTGGTTTCACCAAGGCCAAATTTCCCCACCGTTCCTGCCCATTGCTGGTAGGCGTCTGGTCCGACCTTGGCGTTCCAGTCTCCGAGCACAACCAGGATGTCCTTTTTTGGAACTGCCTTCATAATCTTGTCCAGTTGTTGGTAGAATTCTTCCACTTCGTCGTCTCCATGTGTGGAAGTTGGAGCGTATACTTGGACAATGGTGACATTATGAGGCTTGGCTGAGACACGAATGGAGATCAGCCGGCTGGATACGGGTGTACAGCTGATGACGGCCGCGGCCACCTTCCTGTGCACAAGGAAGCCCACGCCGTACTCATGCCTGGTGTCCTCCCCACTGTACCACAGTCTGTGGCCGTCTTCCGTCACTGTTTCCCCAAATCCTGTCCATCTGACCTCCGCCAGTCCCACAATGTCCCACTGATACCGTTTCAGCTCGTGTGTGAGTTGGTGCACTTTTCCGCACTGGTATAACGTGCGTACGTTCCACGTGCCAATGGTTGTTCCTTCTCTTAGTTTGATTTCTGTTTTGGTTTCAGTCTTGGTCTTGGTCTTGACCAATATTAGTGACATCAGAGCAGTCATCCCTCATCATGTGTCTAATACACTGTTTCTGACCTCTATTAATGACATCAGAGCAGTCATCCCCCATCATGTGTCTAATACACTGTTTCTGACTTGTATTAATGGCATCAGAACAGTCATCCCTCATCACGTGCAATTCAGTGATGCAGTGGTTAGCGCCTGTCACCAGTACAGTGAAGGTTGGCTGTCCTGGGTTCAGCACTTGTCTCAGGCACACTGTTCTATAAAGCCACACACTGAAGCCATGGAGGAGAGTTGAATTAAAAAGTTCATCACAAAAAGCTCTCTGGAACAAATTTGAAAGCAAATGCACAGGTCTTGAACAGTCTACACAGGATCAGTCCATGAAAAATGGAGACAGTGCTTGGGAAACAGCAGCCAGGATACGTATTACAAAGTTAGACCAAGTCAGGAACCTACGACAATCCTGGGTACCCTGAACTGCAGTGAAGGCAGCTCCTGGTAGAAAGCCACTTGAGACCAGAAGACAGTCAAAAATCCTCTCCCATGCTAAAGAGATTAAAAGACTTCCAGATCACCTACTTTATGGCAAACTCCTAAACCCAAACCTAAAAAAGCCTGAAACATAGAAGAGCTAAAGCGTGAAATGTAGACATTCTAGCAGCTGATCCAATCCAAAGCGACTGACCTTTAAGAACTATTCATGTAGAAGTCAGGACCATTTTCTCTGGTATCACCACAAAAAAGGGACTAAATCAATGCTGTTTTGAAAACTTTGGCAATGGACGAGATTGCCAAATCCTGTCCTGCAGCAAACTAAACACATGTCTATACTATTGGTTTAGCAAAGAATGCTACAATAAGTGGCAGGTGTGACATTTACAACCAAAAATAAAAATCAAATCCCGAGGCAGTCTTCATGTTAGCACTCGGTGGCAGATTGTGTTCCAGCTACAAGGCAGAAGTTCTGGCTCTCCTCATCATAGCAGAGACTCTTCTACAGCAGGACAAGCTCAAGAAAGCAGCCTTCTTCACAGACTCTCAGCCCCTACAAGCACTCATCTCTAGCTAGAATGACTAGACATTGACAACATCAACAAGCTAACATTGTCCTGCAGTGGATATATGTACCAGCACACACAGGAATTGCAGGAGATTAGAAAGCAGACCAGCTGGCAAAAGAAAACAGCAGTAAGAAGAAAGGAAAAATCAGTTCTATAACAAAACTGGCAGAAGTATCCACGCACAGATGTCTTCCAGAAACTGCCATGCCATGAACAAACACTGATCGTCTGCAACCTCAACAGCCACCTTGAAAGGATTGGCATAAAACCCTTGGCCCAGAGCCCATGTGGAAAAGCATACCAAACACCACAGCACTCTCTGCAATCATGTTCACTCTACCATAAGAAAATGATCTGGCCCACAAACACCTCCCTAGATGTCAAGCTTTTGGGATCAGTCACCAAACTACACCAGACAGCAGAGTTTGCTGCTTGCACAGCATAGAGTTTACAGGATGCAGCCAGTCAAATGCAGAAGAAGAAAAATAGGTGTCAGTGTTTAAGAAATCTGTGTCTTTTCAATGAAAACCATCATTTATCAATCAGGGTATGTTTCTTTGTTTTAGGACCTGCGAGCCTTTAAACATGCCTACCTTTGTGCGGCATATCCAGTATTGGCAGCACCAGAGCCACCCCCTTGCTACACTCCCTCACTCATTGAACCTGTGACAGAGTTGTCCATGGTTCAGCAAACAGCTGATGCCCCTGTCAGTCGAGACATGACACCGTACTCACTTCACGACAGCGGGCTGGAGGAATCCGATGACCTGGCAGTCATACCAGCAGAATCAATCTGTGCTCATCTTCAGCAAGCTTTTCATCTGACAGAGGAAAAGTTTCGTGATTATCGCAGCCTCATCAACAAAACTTACATAAAGAAGTCAGCACAAAAGGTTAGAGAGCCAAGAGTTTCACGTTTTGGTTGAGAGTTTAGAGTGTAAACACCCATTTGGGTGAAAAATGTCTTGGAATCACTACATTCATTACAAGATAATAATTATCAGGATGTGATCAGATAACCCCCCTTCTTTTTATAAGTTATAAACTTCAAACATCATGTGCACACAAATAACCCTCCTTTTTGTAAGACACGGTTATGCAAACATCTGTATACAAACAGAGAAGTCCAATCGTGGGGGTTATCTAGAAACATCTATACATTATGGCATGAAAGTTGCATCTAATTCTCCAGATTTTTACCTTTTTCCATGCAAGTAAGAATGTTGCTGTTCGAACACAAAATTGTATCTGTTGAAGAAAGGAGAGTTATTTTGAGATTATCTTATGATGAACTACACTCATATAAAGAATATTTACTCCTACGGGATTTAAAGACATGTTCTTAGAGGTTTGTACTATGTTTATTCTCGATTCTTGATTCACATAGCTTAAAACATAAAAAGCAGTTTGTTTATTTTTTTGTTTGTTTGTTTTTAGAGCCATTTATGCTACAGCATAGTTATTTGCAGAAGCTTTAAGATATATTGTGTATATTTGCAGTCTGGTCTAGTGGTACAATTTCCTTCACTTTATCTCTTTCCTTACCAATTTGCCAGCTCTTATCTCGCCCCTTTTAGGAAGAAGATTCTCATGCTGAGGTAAGTTATTCCCTCTCCACCCCCCCCCACACCCCAGCCTCTGAAAGAGGGAGTTAAATATTCAAAAACTTTTTACTGCTTGAAGATGTGTGTCTTCTGCTTTACTGTCATCATTTGCTTAAGGAAAATACAAATTTACTCATGAGTCAAGCAGTCAGCTGCACTTAGATATTGAGGTGAAGGATTTAAATTTTCTTCATCTAGTGACTTTTTTCTTGTTGTGTAATAAACATACTTTTTTCTTGAATGTACAGTATCATGAACACATATTCTATAATTGTTCCTGTAATTGATCAGCAGTACAATAGGAAATTCTGTATGTGATATAAATTACAAGTCATGTAAAGATACAGTTTATTTTAAGTCCTTGCATCTTTTCAAAATTTGACAAAGTTTCTTAATTTTTATTCCACTTGGTTGTGCCGAGTTTGTTATATACCATGCACTGTCAGCTTTGTAGATGCAGTCAACAGCTAAAAAAGAGTATTTTTCCCCTTTGATTGGTATTTGTGGCTTTGAGAAATGAAAATGTTTTAGCATTTTGCTTTTGATTACGTTTATTTTGGATTCTGTCCTTTTTTCTTTTTACATACAAGCAATGATTTCACTTCACATCTTGAAAATGCATCTGTATAAAGTTGGATAACAACCTTCTTGATTTGGAACTAAAACTTTTGCATAACAATATGTGGTGGTTTGTTGGAAGTGGTCTCATTATTTTTAGATCATGGGTTTTTTTTCTGAAGCAGACGAACAACAATTACACTATCTCTCTTGTTTTCTATTAGTTTACTTGTTAAGTCAAACCATGTTCAATCCATCTTTCAATTTTATTTTGATTTTATTAGTAATTTTGTTTGCTTTGTAGATTATCTTTATTTCCTGGATTTATTTTTTTAGGTTTAATTTAATTTTTTTATTTAAAATTAGATTATAAAGGAGGGGGTGAGCTTATTTTTATTTGCAGATATTGTAGAGGTGAAATGGGAATGTGCGTGCATTCATGTTCACGAGTAACCATCAGTGGAGAACAATTCTACCTGTAGGTATGGAGCTGGGCTATCAAGGGGCAGGTGTCGATCGCTAGGGCTAGAGTTAGGCAAAGGGAGGGAGAGGTGGCCGACCTTCACCACAAGAGGCAAAGGACGCTGTCAAGTCCAGTGTCCAGTCTTAAGCCTCCTCCGGGAGCAGGTCAGTACCTTGGCAGTACACAGTCAAGTTACGAGTGTGTGTATATGCATGTTTTCAGGGACATATTTATATATGTAAGGAATAAAAATTCCTCAGATTTCTGTATTTGTCTGTGTGCAGCTGCTAGCAGAAGAACTTGCTGGACGACTAGCAGTCCTAGAGAACAACTGTCACCCATTTTACAAGCCTCAAGAGTTCATGGTTAGTTCTTTTTAATTATTCATCTGTCAGCTCACAACTGACCACAAAACTAAGCTAAATGCTGCTGACTCTTTGACAAGAGGTATCACTTTTTTTTTACAGACACCAAGTGGGTACAAACTCTGGCGTAAGATGGAGGAGGATCATATTATTGAGCTCCTGGGGAAGTTCTGGCAGCACTCTCTTCCCTTCCCCCGCAATGCGCAAGATCTTATTGCTGAACTTCATAGTATCCACGAAGACTACCGCATTATACTGGGCAAGCTGATGATGTGAGTTTGGGAAGAAAGTTCACCGTTGTGTCTGCAGCAATGTGTACATTGTTTGCAGGAAAACAATTTAGCTTCATTTGTGTTCTTTAACTGTCTCATGGCCATGGATTCAATGAGCTGCTGCTCTGTAATCTAAATTTACATATACCACTTAGCAGAACACATAGTATCTTGGCAATCTTTAACTTGTGTATCCATTAGAACGTAATGCCAACACTTACTTCCACCACAATGGTTTGTTTCTCAGTTATGAACATCAGTTCCATCGTCAGACAGAAGAACATGGAGAAGATGTGCTGGTATTTCTGTCTTCTGCTTCTATTCGTCTTCTCAGAGAATTTGGTCTCAGATATGGAGTGGTATGCTGAATACCTCAAGAGTTTTCCTGTTTCTGTGTTAGAGATTAGTTTGCAAGTTTAAAATTTATGATACATATTTTTTAAGACACAGCTTTAATTATTCAGAAACAAAGAACTTTACTATGCACTTTTCATGTCTTTTTTTAATGGTGAGAAAGTTTCCTTTTGCAAGTATATCTGAAATAGCTGTATTTAATTATATATATGAACAAAAGCTTAAAAGCCACAGGTTTGCTTTGGAGAATGAGAATCTTTTTTATGATAAACTGTTAATCTGATGCCTTTCTCTTTTTGCCTCACTTGTTCCTCTTATTTGTTTACATCCTTAATCTGTTTTGCTTTCTCGTACATACCTGTATAAACTCTACACACCAGTATGCATGTACATGCATGCACTTGCACATGCACATGCTAGCTCACACGCACATTCACTTATAAATACACACACACACACACAGACATATGTGATACACATCATAATCCTGTCCTTGTGTTTTGAGCAGTTGGATATTTTTTGTGCTAAAGGCTAATTAGATCTCTGTATATTTTTCTCTTTCATCATAGGGAGAAATGTATCGGAAGATTTGTCACTTTGAACTAGCTGTAAAAGAATTTTTGCCTTCCCTGGGGTATCTGCGGCAGCTTGCGTCCTTGCTGAAGAGCATCACAGACATGTTTCCTGCGAGCAGAAACAAACTGCTCATTGTCAAGAGGGAGGTCTGTCAGTCAACCCATAATCATTGTTTCAGAATGTTCCTTTCGTTCCTTGGGATGTGGGGTCATTAATTATCAAATACCTTATAAAGATAAAAGCTTCATCACTTTCAAGTATTTGAGTTTGGTAAAGGGTAACATGGTGGTTTTATTTTGAAAGATTGCTGTAACTTTTAACCTTTCAATCATTTGTTAGACACAAAGCAAGAATGATAAACAAGAACTTGTTAGTTGTTATATACATATAAGGCTAATTCACTCCTCGATGAAAGATTGCCTGCAAGCATATGTTTTTAGAAACTTATAGACATTTTATGGACTATTTCAGCTTGAGATCTTACAGAGTAGTCTAGTACTGCTTTCAGGACAAGTTACTAAATCCTTGGAGCAGATGAAGGGACTTTTCCCTGGCAACAAGCCAAGAGGAGGAGTAGGTCAGTTGTGAACAGACAAGAAAACCTAGGGTTAGGCAGTAACATTCTGTATTATCTTGATGCCATCTTTTAACATCCACTCCTTACCATGCAATTACTGTCAATATGGACAGGATGTCAAGTTTTCTGGTGTTTTTTGTTCTTATTTAAGCTAAGTTTGCTGTGTGAATAATGTTTTGTGGTTGAATAAAAGCTCCTTGATTTTGTTGTGTTCTTTGTTTTTAAGTGCCTGTGTTTCTAAAGGAAAAACCTTTGCAGTTTGGTTGTGTGAGAAATATCACCAACTCTGAGGTGTATTTATAATCCTTGCTTGACTTACTGTTATTTCTTCAGAGCTGTTGATCACACTGCTGCAAAGGGTCATGGAGACCCGAGCATACCTGGCTGCTTCTCGTTCTGATCCACCACCTCTCCGAATCCTTTTGAGAGACATTGCACAGGTGTGAAGAGTGACCGCAAGTCACTCTTTTTAGCATGGCTGTTTCCTGCTTCTCCTTTTTTTTTTCATCTTCTTTCACTCTGTTTACATCTTTGTCTCCTCCGCTCCCCCTCCTTTTTTTCAAAACTATTTTTAAAAATATTTAACAGTAGTACATGTAGTAATATAGCTTCTTTTGGCATACCTGTTACTGTGTGTACATTCTCATATACTTCACGGATTACCTTTTTTATTTTATTTATACCTTTTTCTGTTATTTTTGCTTAAAGGTTTCATTCTTCCAAACCTATGAGAAGTGCAAGACTTTGCTAAGGACAGAAATTAAGCAGACAAGAGATGTGCTCATCTCTCCACGACTGGTCAGTGAGATTTATACTCCATGCAGCCTACCTTCTTGTCAGGCAGCAATTACCTTGAAGTGGTGTTGTTAGGGCCAAGATAAACATGCAAACACATGACTGTTGTCAGAATGTTTATTGCTTTAGGCTACTTAAAGTGTAATATCACACAAATGATGACATAACTTTTGTGTGCTATTACAATCACATCTGTCAAAATGTATTTTTTAATGCAGCTGAATGCTTTGATGATGGAAATAAGAAGTGAAGTGCAAGACTACAAAACAAACTACGAACCTGTCTTCATCCAGTAAGTGTAAACAAGCATGTGTGACAAAGAAAACAACTGCATGTCAGTAACTGTGTTTCAAATAAACTACGTGGATTATTTATCATCTGGGAGATAATGCTAGTTGATATATTTTAAGGAAGATTTTTGTAAACAATGTCTTGTCATTGGCTTTTTACACATTTGGTGAATGTCTTAACTTTGTTTGCAGTATAATGAGTTTCTAAATGTATGAGCATACTGTTGTCAGTGGGAGATAATTGAAAAGGGGCAAATATGCCATCAATAGGCTGGTGAAGCAAGTGGAACCATTTGCATATGTTGGGACCTGTATGTGCAGGTACTTTGACCTCACTGCACTAGCAGCCAGGGCCTTTTACTCCATGCTCATGCGTGATGTTGGGAGTCTGTGCCTGCAGGAGACACTGGTAAATAATGTTTATGGCTCTAATGTTTCAGTTATTTTACCTGCAGGAGACACTGGAAAACAGTGTTTATGGCTCTAGTGTTGCAATTATAGCAGTGCAGTCTAAAATTTCAGTCTGTTGCCTGAACAGTGCTAAACTATTATGTTGTCATACATATGGGTAAAGTATTAAATGATTAAATAGTTATAGTAACAGATAAGTAAAATGTCAAATTTTTTTTAACAGAGAGATGCAGCTATTGACCTGCGAATGTTGGCACTTGTATATCGATTAAACCAACTGGACAACGACTGGTGTGCCTACATTTTACCCCAGTGAGTGCTCCTAAGTGCAAGTAACCGTTTAGAGTCCCTTAACAGATATTAAATAATGGTCGCTCTTAAAATTAAGGCCTGGCATGAATTTTCAAAGGAAGCTGAAGTATCATACATGCAGTAAGAATCGAACTGAATATTTTAATGTTTAGGCCATCGGCCCCTATCAGGAGGGTGACATCACAGTAACTTTATACATTACTTGCAGTAAGATATAACAAGAGCTACTTATAAGAAAGGCAAAACATCATTGATAAGAGTACTTTAAAAAAAACTCTCCAGATTATTTATGTTGTTTTAAATGCGTGTTGTGTTTTCTAATGCGTGCTTTTTGTTTGTTTATATCTACCTAGCTGTTTCAAGCATTACATACTTGCTGACTTTCTAAGACATGATGTTTCTTACACTTGCCTGACTGAACTGTTGGATGTGTGTGTTTGTGTGTATGTGTGCACGGTGCACAGAGACCAGCAATGGCGGCAGATGTTTCAGCCACACCTAGATCAGTGGGGTCATGTACTCCAGCTGCATATCCAGGACCTGATCTTGGAAACCATTGGTGGTGATGCTGTGAGTTCTTCTTGATAAATATTTCTCCATCACAAAGCTCACCCACCACCCGAAAGCTTTTCCTGTTATTTCTCTCCTCACAAAATAAAATCTCAGTATTTATCTCTTTTATGCTTTTTTTTTAAAAGCATCATAACAATCTCAGTATTTATCCCTATTAGACGTTTATTGATGCATCATAACAATCTTAATATTTATATTGCTCTTGCTACTTTACCCATCTTTGTCGACAGAATCACTATATTTCTCTGTTCCTGTAACTTGATGCCTTTTGTTTTCTGTTTTGTCAGTACTGTCGTTTTCTTTCGTCCCCTTTGTTCTGTATCTACTTAGTCCACGTCTCTTCCTCATTTTAAGCGCTAAGAGCATGCTCTCTATGAGTGTGAATATGCGCTATAAAAATCTTCACTGTTATTATTATTATTATTATTATATCTTTTTAGACATTTATTAAAATATCTTAACAATCTCAATATTTATCCCTTTTAGACGCTTATTAAAGCGCCATTATAACAATCTGTATGGTGTCCTGAATATTTGCATAACATGATCTGCTGTAAACAAGGACACTTAGCCCATCCTGCTGTTGGATTTGTTGCTTTCTTTTCTTAACACTGTGACCATGAACGTTGATCTACTGGACTGCTGACGAAATGCCGAGACCAACGCTAGCCTCTTGCGAAGTTCTGAACCGCTGGTCTCGGCTAGCGGGATTCAATCCAATTTCTGTTTCCATCATCTACGTCCATCATCGTGCTGCGTCTCCGGAAACGAAAATCAGACCGAATCCGCTGGCCTTTAGCATGAATGAGAGCCGCTCGCCACTCTTCTTGCTCTTTTGATATACCTCGCCATGGAAGGCGAAAAAAAACTTACACCAAAACATTTGTAACTTGCACAGTGGCATCCTTCCATGCTGCAGGAGTTACCACTTCCTGGCTGTTTATATTCCTTTACTGCTGCCATTGTTGTCATCGTTCGCTACCGGAAGCTGCTTTTTTTCCGAGCCTCGTTCTCGCGGCTCTCCGACATAATTGAAAAAAATCGTCTGCTAGCAGTCCAGTAGATCAACGTTCATGCTGTGACATTATGAAACATTTATTTTTAATACTCAACGTTTTAATGAACAACAGTATCGGCATTGTCCTTTACCATCATTGCATTACCAGGCCATCATCATCTTTGTCATTGTCACTTATACCTCCTTATTGGTCCTTAGGAGAACAGCAGATAAATCACTAAAAGCTGTATCAAAACTCTTAAAGCTTTCAAAGACCCTCAAAGGGTTAATGAGAAACTTGGATTTTACATTATTTATACAATAATGTAAGAATAGTGCTGTTTTAACTGTAACAACTTTGATGCAATAATAATGTAAGAATAGTGTAACTCTATACATGTCAGTAACAATGCTGATGTAATTTAAAATGTAAGAATGGTATAACTGCATTCATATCTCTTTAATATAATGTAATAATAGTGCTGTTTTAACTGTATACATCAATAACAACTCTAATGGCTCCTTCCTTGTGGTTATAGTCTTAGGAATGAGATGCATAGAGATGTGATTAGACACATGTTTATGACCTCATGAACTGATAGCTTTGTTGACAGTTTGAGATGCAGATGGTGCACATAGTAAACTCTGGGAGCCATTCCTCAAGTCCATCTGTTGGGCTGCGGTCTCTCTCATTCTCATTAACTCCATCTGTCAACAGTGCCTTCAACAGCGTCGTCTCCACACCGCGAGAGGTCAGTGATATGGTCAGGGCTTATCAGGTGCAGCCAGTGTGATGGAGGGGTGATGTCGCCAGTATGATGGACAGGAGTGGTAGAGCCAGTATGATGGGGGTGGTGTAGCCAGTGTGATGTAACCAGTATGATGAAGGGGTGGCGTTCCAGTACACAGTAAGATAGAGAAAGGTGATCAGAATGGAAGCAGGGAGACAACTTATCAGGAGAGCAGCAAAGGGAAAATAAAACAAAAAGGCCGATTGCTGTGGTTAGATTGATGAGAAAATTGTTAGCTGTTTATAAGATGTGGTGTGCTGGCATTAACAGCATGTATGCAGAATCTGAGTTTTTCAGCTATGGAACAATACAGGCCAGGCAATTCTGTAAAACTAAATAAGAATAACTCAAGCATTACTCAAAATCTCTATTAATATGGCAAGAGCAAAACCATCTGGTCATAGTGTTCATGGCTTGAAACATTTTTAACTGTTTTCCAGTTGGTTTATGGACATGATGGGGGAGAAGGGTCATGAAGACTGTGAACATCATGTAGAAAATCTTTAAACTTATTAACTTGTGTACAAGCTTGCTTTTTCAGGCAATAGTTTGCTTATGATTCTTTTCCTCTCAGGGGTCATCTGTCGGCAGTAGACTGATGCAGCAGAGGAGGAGCACGGATATGCTGAGTATAGAGGGAACAGACCCATCTTTTCCTGTTGAGGATATCGATGAAAACAGCAGCGAACAGGAAGCCATTTCAAAGCCATTTGACACCCACTCTCTCACAGAACACACCAGCTCAAATGATGACTTTCTGAGATTTGCCGATATCCGTCGAGCTTGTGCATCTGTTCCAGTCAGGGTTGATCACCCAGCAATTGTTCGTGCCATTTCTGATGTTAGAAAGTACAGTCAAGGACCCATGGTATCCTTGCATGAGGCAGAAGCTATGGAAGATCTCCGTACTCTGTCCACTGCCAGAATCATCGAATGTAATCAATCAGGATCTGAGACAAACAGGGCCGAGAACAGAACAAGGAAATCTGACACAGAAGACTCTTCTTTCATGAAAGGAAAAACAAGCAATTCCAGTGGTGGGCTTAAAGTTCAGAGTAGAGATTCTACTGAAGACCATGGTGATTTTAACATGCCTGATTCTTCTGATAGCTCTGATAATGAGTTTTTATTCCCTCCTATCCAGGATGTGACTAGTCTGGACATAGCAGAATCTTTGAAGGAGACCTCTCAGATTGAGGATCTGCTTGACAATGAGCAGCAATCAGCTTCTAAAGCTTTACCATGTGGCTCTAACCAGTGGAATGAGAAATCAAAGTGCTTAAATAATGTCAGACAAAAGCACAGTGGGAATGAAAAGGCAGAGAAAACGCCATTGTCAAAGGCTGGCATGCCCTTGTCAGATCAAGAGCACCAATCAACTCAGTCAGTTGTGTCATTTCCATTCCCATCAAGTCAGGAATCTATTATACCTGTGTCAGGGTCTTTCATCGATTTGATTGTTCTCCTGCACCGGAGTCTTTTTTTTGGTCAGAAGCTGTGCCACACTGTCTTTCCAGCACATGTTAGGAGCCTGTCCCAGGCAACTCACAGCATGGCTAATGACACTATTGTGCTACACAACACTTTAAGAACGTACAAAATCAACGCATACATGAATGTTATTGAGGTAGGTGCAGATGAGTACCTGTTGCATGTACCATGTCTTGTGTTGATAAATCAGCACATCATGAATGGATTACATGTTTTCATATAATGCTTATTGTATCTCAGCTGTCCGTAATATTTTCATTCACTACTTTATGCTGTCTACAGCAACTTTCTTCACTTGGCATCTTTTACTCATATGTTGTGACTTGTTTCAACATTTGAATATCTTTTGTGCATCATAAAATGTCTTTTTTCCACCAGAATAAGGAAGTGCACACATGTGACCCAACAGTTTCTAGAATGAGCCTAGACATTTGACCCCATTCAGAGCTGAGGTGATGTAGGAGGAATTAATGGAGTTATGCTAACCTAGCCGGTAAATTTATTTCTGTGAATTGATATTTTTCCTGACAGGGGTTCTGCAGGGGACTGAGCACCTATGCTGACAACATGCTGTGTATGGATTTGTGTGCATTACCTGGGAACATTGCCATACGTGTCATCGGATCTAAAGTAAGCTTGGCTTCTTTGCACTGTCACACAGCTTGTTAAAAAAAAAAGACAGACATGCTTAGGTGAATTAGCTCAGTGAGACCTGTAAAAGCGTTTCAGATTTTTTAATATCTATTTAATGTCAAGAAACTACTATGTTAAAAAGTAGGGTATATGTACTAGAGATTTATGACATGTTTTCTTTCTTCAAGATTTACCAAATGACATGACCATAGGAGATAATAGGCTACATTAGCTTTCAACCCATTGAAAGTTGACTATAAGCAAACATGTGGCACACTCCACAGGTCAGGTAAGAAACAGTCCTCAGACAGTTATAAAGGCTACAACAAAGACAATACATCAGTTGTTTGTTGGTCTTTTTTTGACCAACACGCAACCCAGTCAGACAGCTGGGCATTCAGGAGGCCCCAAAGAAAGAGAATTACAATAAAAATTAAATTTATTCTTTGATCTTGCTGACTGACCTGACCAGTAGGAGACTAGAAAGGAGAAGGAGAAAAGCAGAATAACCCTAACCCTGAACTAACAAGTCTGCAAGTCTGGGCCTGGTAGGCCCAAAGTGCCAGAGGAGCAGTGTGTGTAGAAATGTCATCCAACTAGAACCTTCCAAAGGTGGAGTCAAAACGCCAGCTGATGACTGACATAATGTCAGTTAATACTACCTTACATGGAAGGTGAGACATTGCAAGTGTCCGCACATCATAAGCACAGACAGGAGTGCCACAGAGAACAAATGTCACAAGTGTCTCTAATTAATGCTTTATTTAATCACAAATAATCACTTATTAATCTCTGCTTTAATCCAAGATGACAGGCTTTGCAGAAAAACCTCATCCCATGAAGCCCTGAGAGGCCAGTTGAGCAGAACTCAGTTTCACTAAACTACAGATAAATACAGAACCCAGGCCTGTCCACACACCTGCAAGATCCAAAGCAAGGTTGGAAAAGGGGGAGGGGAACAACTGAAGAGTCGGTGACAACCTACTTGGTGCAGGGAAACAAGAAATAACCAGTACAGAAAATGAAGTCTAGGCTTACTAACTGCCATCAAAAGGACCCTAGTGATTTGAGGAACAACCTCTCACACAAACACACACACACACACACACACATGCATGTTCACCTTTAGGGCATGAGTTTACCCACACAGGAAGACATTGACCCTCAGCCTCTGAGCATTTACACCTTGGTACAATATCACCAGGGGATGAGAATAAATTTCTAAGAAAGGGTTAGGCAAGGAGACAACATGCAAATCAAATGACGTGGGAAGAAACAAAAATCTCGCCCTACTTGATTTCAATAAACCCTTCTTCCGAGGTCTAGATCCTACCTTAGGAGCCCCATCATGCCAAATTTTCATCCAATGCCACTCAGACCAAAGGACACAAATGTCATGCAGCCAGTAAGAAGCACAGGGCATACACTGCATACAAAGAGAATGCAAGTTATCTCACGACTTGACTGCGCCACAGCGGGAATAGTCATAATGCACCCTTGGAAAACATAATAAATTCTTGAGAAAAATGTTCTGATATTGAGTACAGCCAAGCACATCAGCCAGTTAAAAGTCCCTTTTACCTGTGACAAGACTGTCAAAGATGGGGGCTGTCATCACAAGCACTCAAGACAGGCAGCAGCCGCAAGCAGCCTGAGCTGAGACAGCAAACAGTCATTGAGGTGACATAAACATTTGCAGACAGCAGCAGTAGAACTGGCATCTAGCAGAAGTTTTGGGAAGTCAGTGATGGGCAACACTAGGCTATGCATTTACAAAGCAAAGCACAGAGAGTAATGACTTGTGAGCTAGGACACAAAGACTGAGCACAGAGCACAGATAGGCAGCTGTCACAGCATGTAGTTTGAGAGAAGTGTAGCAAAGAATGCGCTGTGCTATCTCATGGCTCTGAAGTCAACTTTCAATGGCAATAGAAAAAAATGTAGTGTTACCTCCTACAGTCACGTCATCTGGTTAGGTCAGAGAAAAAAATCTTTTGCAGCATTGAGCTATGTAACTTTTTCTTCTGTAAAATGTTTATATTAATATTTCTGAATGTAGTTCACGATCTATTTGTAATGAAATCATGTTCATATATGTTCTGACATTTTTAATTGTTTAATTGCTTTGTAATTCACAATCAGATTTCTTTTCAAAAAACAGCTCGTTACCCATGTTGTAAAGCAACAGCAAGCTGGTCACATCTGGGGTTGCCGGCACCAGCTGGACGGCTTGACTTCATGCTCTGGCTTTCACAATCGCCAAGCATTATACCTTTGTGATCGTTATGAACCCATCTCACAACAGGTTGATCAGCTTCTCAAGATCAATGATAGATGGTATCATGTTTGACAGTAATGCTAACACTTGACAAGAGAGGCAATGTGTGGGCTTATGTGTAGGAAGTTGTGTGCTTTTATAGAAGAATCTATAATCTGCTCGTACTGTTTATGGTATGCCTTTGTCACAATGTGTGGGTGCCCACTGTTGCATTTGTAGAACAGGCCACTCACCATAATCATTTTACTTTTTGTATTGATAAGAATTTCCTTTTGTTACTTTGGAGTGCTGTGTCACTGGTTTTAGCAGTTTCACCGTGTCAGTCTTTGAAAATATTAGATTGGGAACGGTAGGGGGTAAGACAGAGAAGAAAAAAATGATGCATTAGAGAAGCAGTGGAAACTGAACTCTAAATATTGGCCATTTATAGACTTACTGCCCTTTCAGATCATGAACATGTTGAAAGAGGTACACATCATCAAAAAATGTATTTCACAGCCAACAATTATGTCAAGCTGCAGTAAGGGCACATTTCTGTAACTCTGTTCTCAAAAACACTTATGACCTTGAGGTAATTTAGTTTTTCTTCCTTAGATGTGTGCACGGATAAACAATGTTGCGGCCTGCATGCACGTCTTAAACTGGTGTGACAAGCATTCCCAAACAAGCTTTAACGATGGCAAGTAACGCGTCGTAATGATTTGTTTAATGATGGCAAGTAACACGTAATTTTAAGCACACACACAGAGTACATGCTTATATACATGTGTGAGACTAGAAAGATTAGGTGATAATGAATGGATAAAATGAGAGAGAAACTGAAAAAGAAATAAATCATTTAAATCGGTTGTATCTATTGTTTAGTCATCATTTTGATTATTGGTAGACCTGGAAGGAGGTGAAACCTCAGGTTCCATACCCAGTGATCTTGCATCATCAGGGAGTACCACTCGAGATCCATCATCTGTCAACTGCACCTCTCGTGGTCAACTACTTTACCTGGCTGACACTCACCTCAAATCCATCTGGACAGCTCTTTGCCGACTGTTGGCTTTTCGTGTGAGTTTCTGTTGTGTGGCTTACAAGCAAACAGAAATGATAAATATTAGTACCAAGAGAAAATGTCAGCGCTCACTCGCTCTTTTAATTTAACTTGATATTTTATGCCGGGTCTGTGGATTCCAATGTCATTTTCATTTTCCATCAGATGAATTTATTTCTTCGGGATGGCATGTTCTTGCTGCTAAGGTCAAAACCAAGACATGTTTCCATGAAATCATGTTTGATGCCAGTGACTAACTTTCTGAAAGACCATCTGAATGCCTTGTCTTCATGGCTGTACCATCAGAGTTTCCAGCGTGTGATAGAATTTCTTTGGATCCATATTGTACAGGTATTCTTTAAATTTCTTCTTTAAAATGTTTGCTTCTACTGTTGTGAAGGAAAAAACAAGTTTGATTGTCAACTATTATCTAAATTTGTGCTTTGTTTAAGTCTTCTTTGCAAGAAGCCCAAAAATGAAAATGGCAACAGTTATTCCATCACAAGAAAAAATAACTCTGGCATCAAAGCAATGATAAAGCATTCGTCAGAGACTTCAGTTGTGCTTACTTCAACTACTTTACATGACTTTGCAAGATGGAATGTACTCTCTCTTAAAGAAAGAACATTTTGAGCATATTGTATTCATGTGTGTGGGTGGGTGAGTTCATTTTATGTTTATGTGAACATGTGTGTGAGCAGGACATAGAAGATGAGGCGAGGAAGCTGCCACTGACCAAGTCAGAGAATATCACTGCACACAGTCTGCTACAGGCCCTCACAGTCAGTGATTTTTAACTGTATTCTCTTTCGTTTTGTCTTTTTTTGGAGGGGGGGGGATTTTTTCTTTACACCTTTAAGATTTTACTTCCAGTCCTCTCGTTTTTTCTAATTAAAAATACTTTTCAGTGATTAACTTATATTGCGATAATGTTTACTGGTCCATACATATATCTACTGACATGATGCTGTTGCTGCAAATGTCAAAGGTCATGGGGTCATTTGTTCTTTCTTTCAGCATCTGATGAGGTTAATGAACAACCATGGAAAGGGTATTACAAAGCAGCAGCTTCTTTCACAGGCTGTAAGTCACAAATACAAACATCATATTGAAGTCACAAATACAAACATCATATTGAAGTCACAAATACAGACATCATATTTAAGCACTTGCTGTGCTGGCTAGTAGGCTGTATCTTTGTGTGTTTGTGTTTTGTATGTGCATGTGGTGTATTTGCACGTATGTCCATGGACTGGGTCACAAATCGTCCATAACCAGTCTCCATAAAGTGGACTATTTATAACATAGTTATGCCAGTATCTGTACCTGCGGCTATCACGGTCATTGTCAACACATTTATGAACGCATCAGTGTCGATTTCTGTTTGTTTTTGCAGGAGAGAGTGATGATGAGACTTCAGCTGTACACACTGTCTACCGTGCATCTTATTGCTCTGCACCAGTGCTTGAGCAACATGGTAAAGCATGTGCCTTGCTGCAGCAGTCAAATACACATATTGTGCAGTACTTTCAGTCAGGGTTCTAGAGGCATGACATTTAGTGATATTTGAATTCAGAGCATTGCTATAGATACCTGTTATGTTCTAGCTTTCTGGCTTAGACGACAAGTAAAAATCAGTAGCTGATGACATTTTTTATTATGGGTACTGGGTAATGTCAGGCTTTCAGTACAACTGTCTTAATGCTTCCCAACCAATTTATTGTGTGAAGCTTACTTCAGAGCCTGATCTACATCTGGAAGGCAGCCCTACTGAGCCCATACCCATTCAGGCCATTCACAAACTACATCAGGAGCTTCAGTCACTGTCCAAGTGCTTCAGTGGTGCTCAGCTGACCCGCTGGATCCTACAGCATTCTGACCTGCTCTTGACAGAGGACGAACTTTTTCTTTGTGATGGGGAAGTGGAGATGACTGTACAGAAGGCACTGATCATTGCCCAGCGAATGCTTGACCAACACATCATTCTTGACATCGATACAGAGAATTTTAGTAAGTATACAAGTTATAATGTATGGAAGTGGAATAACATGGTGGTTAGTGCAATGTCTTCCAGACCCAAGGGTGCGCACAGAAGCTGGTTTTGATATCCATGTGATGCAGCTTACTTCCCCTGGTTGACCCAGCTGTGCAGAGGGTGCCCTACAGGGTTGGGAAAGGAAAAGCAGGAAAGGAGAGAGGAACAACCCTCCCTCCCAAAAAAACAGCTGCCTGAAGATGTGAGGTCGCTAGTATCCCACACTTTTTGCCATTATGTCAGATCAGGCAGCATGTTTATGTGCATTTAAGTGACACTGTGACTGCTGTCCAAACCTACAACATTGGAATCAGATGACCGTGGTGATTTGTGAGGAGCTTAACATCCTCTCTCAACATTTTTCATTAACAGTGGAAAAACAAAAATTGATCCTTTTCATCGCTTCGTTGACATAAATTGTCTCGAAATTTATTTCGTGCATTTGTCATTCATTTCTCCCTTGACTGGTACTGGTCATTGTGGGGAGCGTATGTAGAGACCCAGCAGCTGACAAGGCCTGCCACCTAAGCTGGTCTTGGGTGATAGTGAGCAGGTCCTGCACAGCACAACAAGTCCATTCCTTCATGTTCATAAGGCAGTTCTTCCTTTGACCACTGCAACATTGACTGCTCTTCAAGGTACCATGAAGGACAGTCTTTGACAAAGTGTCATGCCAGATCACATGGTCAGACTAGACCAGCTTAAGCCACTTTACTATTGCAAGTAGAGGCTTCTGGTTTCCATCATGTGTGGCTACCATGCTTCGCACAAAGTCATTGGTTTTGCATTGTATTAGATTTGGATCAGCCTTCTCAGGCACTTGTTTTCAAATGCTTGGATTCTCCTCTCCATCTGCAAACACGGTCCATGTTTCACATTTGTAAAGCAGGATCAGTACTAGGAGGGACTTGTACAAGGTATACTTTGTACTAAACCTGATGTTATGGCTGTGCCAGACCCTGTCCAGGATAGCCAGTGCTGCTGTTGCTGTTGTGATTCTGATGTGGATATCTGTCGAGGAGCTGCCATCCTTGGAGATGGTGACTTCCAAGTAGTTAAAGCTGTTTTCTTCTTCAAGCCTTACTCTGTTAACCCTCTTAGCACGATGGGCCACTATTATGGCCCTACCGGCAGAGCACGATGAGCCACGATCTTGGCTCGTGCTCTGCAGTTTCACTATTGTCTTCAAAATCATAAATTATAAGCCTATGTTTGTGAACATAGAAATATTTTTATGACATGCTAAGAGGTTAAAGGTTTGCTTTGCCATTGCCAGTGGCCATAACTTTACATTTGTCAGTGTTGGTCTCCATTCCATATGTGTTTGAGCTGTGTGTTGGTCTTGCAGTTCTTGCGTAGGTTGCAAATCAGCCTTCCACTGATGGAAATGGAAGTATGATGGTCATGGAGGGTTTCACACATGATGTTGAACAGCACAGATGATAGGGGCACCCTGAACGGATGCCTACTGTCATGTGAAAACAAACTCTGAGGCTTCTGTCACTGGCATCACCCAAGCCAAATTTAACTAATTTGAGTTACATACATTAATTTATTTTACTTGGTGCATTATTCTTACTCTTCCATTTCTGATAAAATTTGCATCTAAAACTAAAAAGCAATATTAAATATAAATCATGATGAATCCCCTTCCATCAAAATTTTTAAAAAAAAACTCCTATGCTTGGAATTTTTTATTTTTATTTCATTTTTCTCTTCTAAACTACTAGACAAAAGTTATACCTATTCTTCCTTTTACTCTCGGGGCAGTAGTGTACTGACTCTTTATCCTTAAGTTCAGACTGAGGCTGGTGATGTATTTGTATCCAGTAGGGCAAGAAGCGTCCCCATAGCAATTCATTTGTCATCTTCATTACACCTTTGCAGTGCACAGTAAGGCAGCTGTATCCTCCCAGCCATTGTGTTTTGTTAAACAATGAAGACATATCCATCATCATCATCCCACACTTTTCTTTCAGCACAAAGCGAAACAAGCAGCAACATGCCGCAATATCCAGAGGTGACCCTTTATACTCAGCACCAGTGGGAGAACCAGGGAAGTAGGGACCTTGATGTCACACCTACGCCCAGGAAATCACAGGAGGGTGACCAGAACCAAGGGAAGAAGGGTGAGGCCGTTCATGCTAAGCATCAGGAGTTGTCTCTCTTGTTAGATGGTGATAAGACTATTGCTTGTTCCCAGTGCTAACAAGTGTATCATTTCATACCTGTTTACAGAGCCCAGCACCAGCGCAGCACCTAGAGATACAGATGAATCATGGAGGTCATCCACTGAAGGTGGACCTGCCCCTGCTGAAGAGCAAGAAAGTCAAACAAAGAAGAGTTTGACAAGCTCTAATAGTTTCAGTAAAGTTACAGAGAATGCCTCCATGCAAAACTGTGTTGATAAAGCTGTCCCTGTCATAAATGGTATGGACAGGTCTGGTTCGTTTGAGCCAACCCCGAATGTTCCAACACCCATCTTAATTGAGCAGTTACGCAGACAGCTCCAAGAAACTGGAGAGGCTAACAGTGATCGATTCAGTCCCTCATCAGTCACATCTATGAGTTATTTACAAGACACCACAAACATTTTTGAAAACAGTCCTCACAGATTTTACTTCATGCCAGTTTCCTCTGTGAGTTCCAACCCTCCTCAGGCTTCTTCTGAGAGTCCTTCATGGGGAGTCTTGGGGATGAGCAAATCCATCCTGAGAATGAAAAATTCACCAGAAACCATCCGCTTGGCAGAAAAATGCTACAGCTTGAAGATTTCAACCCTTTTCATCCTCCTGATAGTCTACAGCCGGAGAAATGTGGATGGTGTGGCACACAGCTTCTTGATGGAGCTGCCGCTGTCAACACTGGAACAACTCCAGAAGCATTCTACCACAGATAACATCAAATGTACAGTTCTGTGACAACTTGTTATCCTGAAAATTAAGCTTGCAGACTATTGATTGTCCTGCTAGAGAAATAGTATATTACTGCCTCCTCGTGCCAATTATTTGTCGTGAGATTTGTTAGGCTTGCAGAGAGACTGTTGACAACAGGGGAATAAGCTATTTTTTGCACAATGAGAAATACAGGAAGATTTTGGTGATTAACATTTTGTGATACAGCAACCTCCCCAAATTTCAATCTGTGATACAAAATAAGGCCCGAGTGTGAAATATGTTTCACCTGTAAGTTGTAGATATGAAGCCAGGTGTAACAGATGTGATGAAAAGGTTGAGTGTAACAGATGTGTGCAAGCAGAGGATGCTAACATGAATGTAACAGGTGTAGTGGCAAACAATTCTAGCTGTGAACTAAAAGAGGAAGTGTACACTGTATGTTAAGCCGCTAAGCCAAGTGTAATAGATGAGGTGTCCATAGGGAACAGATAGGAAGACAAGCATAAATCTAGAGCTGTGTTATTCCCAACTTGTAAGCACATTAATTGGCTATAAGCACAACTCATGTACAGGCTTGCTGTGTGTCATTCTACCCCTGCCCAGGCCTTCAGTAGACCAAGCTTTGTTTACAAGAAGAATCCTACGGCTACACAAGTAAATGCTTCATCCAGAGGTCAGGTGGACAAAGTCAGTGCTTGGAATGGTGTGTGCATGTCGGGTTGACTTAAGCATCACAGATGCAATCCTTGGAAGAGGTAACATAAAGATAAATGAAAAAGGTGGCGTGTTGGTAAACAGTCGACATAAAAATATGGTTTTGCGGGTGAAACAGTTTTTGCTGATATTTTTCAGGTTTTTTTTATTAAATATCCCTATACTATCCACCCTTCATTTTCTAGTTTAAAATCTGCAGTACTCATAGTTTAGTAGCAAGTTGAGTTTTTGCAGTTGTATACATGTCTGCCTTTATGTATCTGTGTGCATGTATGCATCCACAGAGTATAAATGCATTCATTAGGCTTGTGACTTTGTACATGAAATAAACAAGGTGAAGGTGAAGAGTGCAATGGCCCAAGATCTGTAGGGGCAGTGAAGTAGTGGATCACATGGAAGGTACAACTCTCTCTTTCTGCTGCCTTTACCTCTCCTGATAAATCAGGTACCCATTCTCCCAGGAGATCAGGGGCAGTTTTCTACTCTCAGGGCAGACTGGGACTTAAACCAGCTAACTTGTGCATTAACTCCCAGACTATAGAGTCTTCCATACCTGCGAGACTTTCATCACTTCTTATCAGTCTCCCACTTTCATGTAGGGTGGTCCGGTGGCGCAACGATTAGCGCTTGTCACCAATACAGTGAAGGTTGGCTGTCCTGGGTTCACTTCTTGTCTCAGGCACGCTGTTCTTTCTCTGCATGTGGCATCTGTTTACGGGCTGGCTGCCTTGCCGTGATGTAGCCTTAGTTGCTGGCTCGGCATAAAACACCAATTCCCCCCACCTTCCCTGTTTCCTGCAGTCATGTTCTTACTACAAGTTGTTTGATGACTGACTAAAAGTGCAATCAATAAACTAGGATACATGTTTTTTTATAGCATCCTTTTCCTTAGTTATTTTGAGCTTTCAAAAGAGTACAGAGATGTGTACATAATGGATTGAATGGATGAAGTATTTAAAACATAAGGTCTTCATTTTATAAATTGTTCTTAGCTTGTATACAAATATTTGCAATCAGGAATGTTTATAAAGGTTTTTGAGTTTTAGTTTTTTATGCAGCTTTTGAAGTTATCACGTATATATTAGTAAATTATAATATAATGCTCTTACTAATTATGTTTGAAAGTTACTTTCATGAAAGAACAAATTAATCTTGTCAAACATTTATCAGTTTAATGGTAAATTGTTATAGTAAGTAGATATTATAAAATAACATTACTTTATCTTGTTTATATTTGTGTATTTAATCATACTAGATTTATAGCAGTGTTTAGTGTGTTTATTTTGTCCATTTTTTTTTTTTTAGAAAACAAATGTACATTTTATTATTGTTGAGGATAAAAAAATATCACAACAGTTGATTGGTTTGAAAGAGTACATGAGTGAGGCAACAGCTGCAATTAAGTTTTAATTTCATGAGCTAGTTACATTTATTTATTACTGATGCTTCTGTACTATCTATGCTCTCTGGTACCATATTAACTGGATTACAGCTTCAAACCTTCAGCAATAGGTGCTTGAGTACTGTTGACAGACCATCCTCAAGTCCCAGAAGACTGCTCTTTGAGAGTCAGTGAATAAGTATTTGCCTCTTAAGGCTGGTTTATATTCAGGCCATCTCTCATCTCCACCCATTTGGGCGTTTCTTGTTGATTACATTTAGCACAACTTGTTGATGGGGCACAGTTCGGTTGGTTACATATTTTGTGCCCCAAACGTACGGGAATCCAATTTTTATTGATGGTATGATGATTCATAATTTCACCATTTTATTTTCAGCAGTGGAACTCTCTACCACACCACATTCACCACTCGGCCTCCAAGACTGCATTCAAAGGCTCTCTTAAAACATATCTTTTTACAAAGTATTATTCCTGACTTGTACCTCATCTTTATGTTGTTCAGTGTCCCTATGTGTACCTCCCTGTCTATTGGTTGTTATGTTTCTTTCTATCAAATCGTACTGCGCAGAGAGTGTTATCTATCTTATTCGTGATTCTGCGCATTATAAGTTTGCATTATTATTATTATTTTCATTTGGTGTGATTGTTATTTATTTTTTCTGTATGTAAAATAGTTACATAGATGTAGATGTTTCTTGCTTAATTTCACAGCGTTGAGGTGCTTTTCTTGAGCCAGGGTCGCAGAAGCTTTGGGAAGAAGAGGGTGGGGGGGTGAGAGAGTGTGTGTGTGTGTGTACATGCATATATGTATACTAGTGTGCATGTGCACATAAATATAGACCCATAACAAAAGAGATAAAGATTGAAAAGAAATTCTAAGTATAGGAGTAGCCAGGGGAGGGGGTCCAAAACTTAGAAGACTTTCTGCCTTAGCGTTATTGTATAGATGGATTTTTTTTTTGTATTGAACTTTGTTATTTAACTAACACATTCCCTGTATTTCATTCTTGGACACGCTGTTCATGTGCTCTGCATATGGTGTCTGTTTACAGGGCTGGCTGCCTTGCTGTGATATAGCCTTAGTTGCTGGCTCAGCATAAAGCACCTAATACCCTGTATTTCATTCCCCGAAAATAAGAAAACAGAAATGATATAAGAAATGAAAAAGAGATGTGAAGGCAATAATCATTTGTTCTTTGACTGTTTTGATGACATCATCATGAAACAGAAAGGCTTTCCCTCAAAGTGAACATCTGATTATTGGAAAAAGGCAAAAATTGCAGCCTTAATGATCTTGATGCCAGATCAGGAAGTTGACCAACTTCTTTTGAGATATCAAGGTTCATGCAAAAATAAAAATCCAACAAAAATGTTTAAGTAGAAATTCAAACTTTTGGACCTCCCCTCATAAGTATCTATAAATGTATAAGCCCATACTTGTTGGGCTTAAAATGAATAAAATAATGTTAAGTCGACCAATAAATTCATTTTAATATTATTAAGTCCACCATCATAAATGATAACAAATATAACAAGCATGTTAAATATGTCTGTAAAACAAGTTAAATATTAAATCTTTTTGGCATATCATTTCATCTGGTCTTTGCTTGTGTGTGTGAATGGCACTGCTGTGCATTCTGTACCAAAGTGCTATTTACAGTGTACTATATCAGTGGCAATACAAGTACAGGAGCAGCAGGAGTACTTCAAGAATAGTACAGAGCAAAGAAAGTGAAATGCAATTTACTTCTATTAATGTCAAGGTCCCCAAGTAAAACTGCATGCCTTTTTGTTTTTCTTGCAAATATGCTGAATAGTACAAATAATTTAGGTGGAGCAAAGATTACTTGAGTCTGTTTGCTAGCACTAGACCTTGTAGTCTAATCTTCAAACGTGTGTCTAAAAAGACTACGTCTAGACAAGAGAGTCCTTGTGCAGTAGCTCACTCATTTCATGAATCTTTGGCTGTGAAAAATCCAGCAGATTCAAAACCAGTCCATAGGTGCTCCGAGTCTAAATGTTTTGTTGTGTCTCTAGCTTAAAAAAAGTGATGTGTCCAACAAGTTCACTGATAAACCAAAATATGACTGCAATGGACCCATCAGAATTTGTCTAATGACTGTACAAAGACCTACATATTCATTGCAAGTGAGTTTTACCATCAGACCTTTCCATAGCTGCACACTCCACTGTGTTCCTGTTACATGATGATATGTTGGCTATGCTGGCGGGGGCCCAGACTGGGAGGCAGAAAGAAACACTCGGCGCTTAGTATACAGCTCCTGGGCTTGCATCTGCCACAAAAGGTGTGCTTAATGCAACAGAACTTTCAAGAATGGTTGCAACCTGCAGTTGCCACATTAAGTAGAGGTTCATGTCAATATTTTAACGTTTCTCGCAAGAACATACACCTCCCCACTCCCTCCCAAATCGGCATGGGGGTATACAAAAAAAGAACATGCTTTTTATTTTTTATTTTTTTCATCATTTGTTAACCTCAGACCATATGGCCATACATAAATGACATGTACCCTTAGGTGCATTGTCCAAGTATATTTAAGCATTTCTTATTAACCCTCTTGGTTCGAGATAAAAATATAACATTACAATAACTGGCTTATAACTGAAGACTGCGAAGACGACAGTGGTGAAGTTTGTTTTTTTATTATTGCTGCTCTGAGATAAACATTAGACCAAGAAACCTAGACATTTTTGGAAAAGATAAAACTTGAACTTTGCAATAAAAAGTAATGAAAATCGCCTTGCCCGTGCTACCCGGCAAAAGCCACGATCGTGGCCTTTCAAACCAAGAGAGTTAAAGGGCTAAACCACCTAGGACTGAGAGCACAGTACACCACCACCTGCTAGTTGGACTAATGCCTAGCAGTGGAACTTGTCAGGTTTTGTAAGCTTTATATAAGCTTTTATAAGCAGGTATTAACTAGCTGTCCAGTTTGCAGTCATCAACATAGTGTGAGCCCCAGACCTACCATTGCCTCTTCTAGCCTCATATTCAACTTACAGCATATTTCTTGTCAAGCTCAGCCATTTGCCTCCGTCGCTTAAGAGCCTTGCAAAACACAAAGTATAGCAACACAATAATTGCATCAAATTCTTGTTGGATTATATGCACCAGACTTGCCTCCCCCTTAGTAAAGTGTACAAATCAGCATATATATATCCCTGAATGACTATCCTTAACTCCTTTTGCAATATTGTCTGTACACATATTATTTAAATGCACATTTGATTGAATGTGCCTGAACGATAATAAAGAACAAAAGTGTCCTACGTACCGTGACCTGGATGTGAATAATAAAACAGAGGTGATAAAGAACAAGGAGAATGCCAAGACCAAGAATGGCCAGTTCATCATACTCTTTGAGCAGCTCAATATTCATAGTGTCCTTCTGGCCAGCAATGAAGGCATTTTCAGTAGAGTATACAGCCAGAAACAGCAATGAGGCTAAAATGTACATATCCTGCAGCAGTCAATAAATACCTCAAATCTCAAACAGCACCAAAGCTAAATTGTACACAATAACCTAAATGTAAAATATATATATGCAGCAGTTAATAAACACATCAAATGTACATCCTGCAGTAGTCAATAAATATATAAAATGACAAAGTGCATCTTGTGAAAATGCAATTTCTCAACTTCACAATGAATAACCACCTTCCATTCTTGTGATGCAGATCTACAAACATCACCATGCACAGGTAGGTAGGTCAAAACCCCTGACATCATGAATATAAATGGATATACACTGTACACCCAATACGAAAGCTAATAGCATATGTTAATTATTGACATGAAGTGGGAAGGTTCCATAGCCTGCTGGTTTGTGTGCTTGGTGGTGGAGCAGAAGCTCATCAGACAGGTTTGCTTGGGCCTATGACTGAAAAACTCTCTGTCCACGCTGTCCTTCCCAGAAATGGATACCTGATTTATCAGGGAAGATAAAGGAGAGGGTTGGGCTTCAATCATGCACCACAGACAAATTACTGCAAAAAATATGAGAAATAATCAGACACAATAACAAGGGGTCGATGCTTACACAAGACACCACACAGATGGTTATACTCATGGCAACTTACAAGATAGGTCAGATAGGAAATAGTTGGCAAACTCTGCTTGACCACCATCTTGAAGGCCACAAGGGTCAGGAAGAGAGTGATGGTGCTGACCAGTCGGTCAGAAGTGGTCGGGTCAATCGATGCTGTGGTGAATGTCAGCATCAGAATCAGAAACTGAAGGCAAGATAAAAAACAAAATCAGTTGTCATCACCATGGAGGAAAAATGGTAACTATGCAAGTTGATTGGCACCATTAATGAGAAACAAAAGGCAGGAGGGAAAGGAAATTGCTCCACTGGCAACATGAAGGACAAACTGCAGACAAACAAAAATAGTAAAATAATATCCATTACTGTAATGTCTAATGTCAGACACAGTGGGAGCTTAGTCCAAATGACGCCAGAAAATATTAACTCCATACAACAAGTTTCAAAACCATTACAGTGAACAACTCACAACAAATTTTTGTACTGAAAATATTAGAAACAAGAAAGAACCCACAAGCTTTGCAACTTTATTCATTTTCCAAAATCCAGTAACTAGATGAAATGTCATCAGCATCAACCCTCCCAGCATTAGCACTCCCATGAAGACAGACAAATTAAGCATGCAAGGGAAGCTAGAAAACCTGAATTTATTCTTGAATCTAATGCTGATGATGTCTTTATCTCTGAGAACTGGTTCAAAGCTGAAGAGGTGAAGATTCAAGAACTCACACCTTGTTCTAGACTGTTGCACAATGGTGGAATTGCTGTTCTCTTTAAACAATAATAGAAAATGTGTGCCGTCATCTCAACATCCAATGGGAACTTTAACCTCTGAACTCTGCCAGGTGAGACTAACTCACTAAACACTGACTCATCTTGACCTGTCCATGACACTCCTCTGTTCTATCTGTTGCCTCCTAACAAACAGAACAAACTACTGCACCCTGAATTTCTCACTTCTGGAAAAGCACACTCCTTTGAATTCAACTCTGTACTCCTCGAAACCTTTAATTTTCAGTAGGACTCTCCTTACATTTGTTAAGTAAGGTGTCTAAAATCACTCCTACAAGATTACAATCTAGAACAGCTCATCCGACAACCAACACATAAGCAAGATCATATCATCAACTAGTTTATTGTGTATGAAGATAAGGCCTGATCCGTCCATGATCTCTGTCTGACATGCCACCACTGGAACATTGTCCAGTGTCTTTCCACTTGGACTTCAAATGGACTGCTGACGAAATGTGTCATCACCTGCAACTTCACCTGCATTGATCTCGCTGCCTAACTGCCTACTGGAAAAACTTAAAGTACTCAGACAAAATCAGACAGTGATAGTAAAGTAAACCAAAGATAAGCTGATAATAAGCCTGGTCAGAAACAGAAAATAGAAGCCAAACAAAGAATTAAAGGAAACAAAAATCTAGCACACATTTTAGAAACAGAAAATTTCTGGTAATTGTTCTGAACTGATAACTCACCATGGGTAACAAACCTAATGGGTAAACTGACTGTCATGTCATACTCATCACTAGCATCTAACATACCTTCCATACTCGCCCCTGAACTGACTGCCATGTGACACTCATCACATTAAAGACAACATTCCCTACATTCTGCTGAACTGACTACCCTGTCACACTCACCACAATAAAAACGACATTCCATAGAAAGTACCCCACATTCCGCTTCACTCGCACTGTGAAGAAGAGAATGGGGTGGATGGCAGATGAAGCATACTCCATAGATGTGCGCTTGAAAATGCATTCCACATGCCTGCGGATGTTGAAGAAGCAGCCATTCAGAAAAGTAACAGGGGCCTTATGCCTTTACTAATGCATACACTTCATCCTAACAAATGAAGATCATCACAGAGTAAAGCTGATTACATCCCAAAGTAACCTCTCCCATTTAAATCTATTGATGGAAAGTTATGCTTGTTTTTTACGTTAACAGCTTCGCAATTGCTTAAACTGAGGCCTGCAATTAGGCTTATATGGTTACATCAAATGTAAAACAGACTTTAGGGGCAGGAAATGTAAGTGGTTCACCATATCTTAAGTATGTTATGTGAGAGGCAAAGCCCAAGCCTCTCGTGCAGCCTGTGATAAATAATTTGCATCTAATTATTAGACACCCATTTCTGTTGGATAGCCATTGGGGAGCACTGACAGTTCTCCAGTCACAGGCTTGTACAGATGTCCCACCAGTAAAAAGTCTGCCTCCTAGTCAACAGCCCTATCAGATCATGGGGTCTCACTGTATGATCAGACACACAGCAAGGGACAGAAAAGAATGACAGAATGCTACATGAGATCCTGGTTGGTGGGTTTATAAGACGAAAATTTCCTCCTCCTCATGGTGATTTTTATTCTTAAGATGGGCAGGAAATTTGTATGAGCTAACAGTTTAGTGTGGTCACCATGCTAGATTAATTTTTGTTAAGTTAGGAATGAGGGTCAAATGTGATTTGAGCACCGGAAGAAAAAAATGCACAAGTTAAAGGTGTATACAAATCAACTTCACTATTATTACAGGTGTCAGCCAGGGAAGAATGTGAACAGATTTCATATTACCCCTCAAGGCGTATACTGTATGTATACTGGGTCTATGTATCCTGCATGTCAGGGATTGTAACCATGGAGTCTTTCCACTAAATCTGTTGCTCAGGCCCAGACCGGACCAGTGCAAGATTGTATATTAACTGACTGAAGACACTGAATATTATAATTATATTATAATTAGTGTTTAGGGGTGAGCAGGGCCGGCTCTACCTATTAGGCAAACTAGGCAGTCGCCTAAGGCGCAGACACGGATGGGGGCGCAAAAATGGCCTGCTGTTTTTTTAAAAAGATGAATAATTTTAGTGAAAAATATCATTTCCACAGAATGACATTAGCAGGACACCTTTCCTCTGCTTTTAGACTGACCACAACGCTAGTTTCTTAGTTCATGTATTACAGGAAAACCCCATTATTCCTGGGCGCACTTGCAGTGACCAGCTAACCATCGGTGTGGGGGGGGGGGGAAGTAGAGGGCAGAGAGGGGCGGGAAAGGGCGGGAGTTTGGGGCAGCGTTGGTGGGTGGGGAGGGGCCAGTCGCTGAGGGGGGCGCAAACATGACCTGCTGTTTATGACAATTGTTTTATGCTCAATATTTTTTACACTTACGAACTTTGAACCCCAGGGAACTTAGCTAATGTCACGATTGCGGTTTTAGTTAATAAGAGTATTAAAACCTTTAGCAAACAAATATCAGAATCACTTGATGTTCAATAGTATACCTATTTTTATATTCAGATTTTATATTTCAGATCAATTTATTTAATTCACTGTCACGAACCTGTTTTCTCTTTAGTGCTGTGTACAGCGGTGACACCGATGGCTTATAGTCTTGTACTTACTATTGTGACTCATGGTCGTGAATATTTAACTTTCTTATTATTATTAAATTTATTATTATTTTCAGTTCAATGGTTGTATTACGCTTAATTTAGTTGTCAAATTGTAATTTTTGTTTATTTTTATTATCTAAGAGAGTCTGTTTACAGTTTGAACAGATAGATTTTTGTTATGCTCTTATTATGCTGTTATTGACAGAATATTTGGAATTGGTTATTAGGAGATAATGCGTACTAATACCTATATATAGTCTATATACTTCTCTAGTTTTCAACAAACCCTATCAGCCCAAGCACCGATCTGGCTATTGGAATGTGTTTGGGGCAGCTGCCTTGACACCATGATTTACAATTTTGTATTGTTAGCGTCTCCAAGACTCTCCCTTGTACCGCCCCGCCCACTTGTCAGGTGTGACTTTGGTTGGGAACATGTGCAGGTAGCTGCGATGAGGGTGGTCTAGATGCTAGAAGCTGTGATAGCTTGAGTTTTAGACCAAACAGCAAAATAAGACCAGAGCAAGGTGCTACAGATTTCTTGTCTCCGTCAGCATGCAGTCAGTCGTCACTCCATAAAACCTTTTATACGAGCGTTTGAAATCCCCCTACTCATAAGTGTAGGTCTGATTTGGTAGACATGCAAGTAGCCATGTGTGTATGATGCATTTGAAAAACAGACGTCGTTTTTCTTGACAAAAAAGTAGTTCTTACTTATAAGTTATTAATCAAATCGGAGAGTAAATTCTCGAAAAAGATTTAATTTTAATAAGCCATTCTTTGACACCTCTGGGTTCTAACACCTCTGGTCGTGATGATTTTTTGTAGAAAACCACTTTTCCACTATTTTTAAGCAGCTAACATGTAGTCAGTGCGGTTTTACTTGTTAGTTCGTCTGTAAGATGAGAAAGAAGAGAACGATTGAAAGCACCTGCCGAGGTGCTAGGTGGAAAGGCCCAAAGGGTAGCGATAAATCTATCACAGTTAATAACCAGTCAGATCCGATTAGAAGACTGGACAAAGAAGGTGGTGCGATGTTGCTTGATAGTTGTCCGTGACATGAGAAAGAGAGAGGAGAAGAAGAAGCTGTTTATTGGGTAGGCCATGAGCCCATTCCAAGGGGGAGATGACATCCATGAGTATAGTAATATAAGTACACATTAATCAACTCATTATCAACCGATGTTTTCCTAACATCAGGAATATGAAAAGACACAGCTGTCTAATTTACGACTCATTGGCGCTAGAGAATAACTGAACGAGTACGTGTGCTCCTTCCTTCAATGTCAATATTTTTCTCTCAGACTTGCATAAACAGGACATACACACAAAACATGTGTTTCATCCTCTATCAACCTGGGCAGAAAGGGCAGTGGAGGGCTACTGTGGATTGTGAGAAACGGTTCCTATGGCTATTTATTTCTGATACTCTCACTCTAAAGCGGCGTGCATAGGCCTTTCTTATATTTGTCTTATTTATAATGTCAATATATTTTTCCTGTTCTAGGCAGCTCTTGAAACTGTTGTACAACTCAGACTGCCAGCTATTTTGGAGACCTGCATACCATTCTTGACTACAATTGCCTACAATGCCATCTGGGCAAGCCGCCTTGCCACTTTTTAGCTGCCTCAGTGCCTTACTAATTTCTACCTCTGTGATCTGTTCATTTATGGGCTCAGTATCTTGTTGGGTACTATTATTATTATTCCTGTGACCACAGGTGTCATTTAGCCTAGCGCCTTCTACCCATCCCTCATTCAAAACTGATTTGAAATGATTTACCCACTCCTCCTCCCTAACTTCTCCCAGTACAAATTCTCCTGCCTTTCCTTATTGTTTCCCAAAAAACCTTGGGATTACATGTAGCCTTCTCTAGAGATTTAGTTTTTGTGTCAATAAAGATCTGTTCCTTCACTTTCAGTAAATGCTTATAGGGTTTTCTTTCTTCACAGTATGCTAGTCTTCTTTCCTCTGGTTTCTTTTTCTTCTACACTCTCAAAATCTTCTTTATCAGCCTTTTCTTCAGCTTACATTCCTCGTCAAACCACTCACTACAATGAGCTTTTCTTATTCTAGCCGTACCACTTATATTCCTAGTCATGCAATCTGCAGCCCTCCTTAAGGTTTCATTGAATTTTATAATAGCTACATCAATACTAGTTGTAACTGCATTATATGCCTCACTGAGGCAGTCTTTAAATGAATTCAGATATAATACTATTTTGGAACTTAGCCGCCTTCTCCTCATCCCATACAATCTTTTTAGTTTCTTCTATTTCTTTGGTACATATTTCTGATTCTTGTACTAGAAATTTAAATTGTAATGGCATGTGGGGGGACTCTACTCTATCCCCAATGGCCAGATCTGTAATCATGTACGCGACATCCTGAGAGGCAATACAATAATCTGTTACCTTGTTCTGCTATAAAGGTAAAGGAGCTAGATTGTTCTTTGTTACATGAACCATTTAGGATACAAAGGTCAAAACATGCATCCAATAGCATTTTGCCGAAACCGTTCAGTTCCATATCCTCAGAAACCCTGCCATGGTACAGAATGTTGTCCACACAACCACCCCTCTTACTAGGTGTATCACTCATACATTCCATTATTCTAACATAACCACTTATTTACATATTAGATGTCCTCGCATTCATATCCCCACACAACACAATGTGTGGATTGTCAAAGGACTCCATCAAGTCTGCCAAGCATTCCTCAATCTCTTGGATATGGCTCTCAGTTCCACTCGTTTGGTAATAGGCAGATCCTACTGGAGGCACATATGCACATATGATAATCATATCTTTTAATTCTCCATACCATGAGTTACGCAGCCTGAATACCAACATGTGATCGTAGGCTACTTCTACAGCTTGGAGCATATCTCTGAGCTCTTTCTTTATTAAAGTAATCAGACCACCAGATCTACGGCCATGATGTGAGAGCTTGATTGCTGGAGAGATGTACGTATCAAACTGCGGCCAACTTACTGTCATGTGGTTGGCACATTCTACGAATGTCTCTACTTAACACACAATTGTCAAACTCCTGCACGTACCTGATAAAGTCCGCATCACCCATCTTACTCTGTACTCCGTCAATATTCCAGCACAGGATTTAGAGTTGATTAGACGACAAGACATTCATTCTTCTACCTACTACAGTACTCCACTTGACTCGTCTGCATTCAGAGCAGTACCCATTTTTTCTCTTCCTTGCTCTGTTTTCCCAACACCGTGCTTCTTGTTGTCTCTGAGTGAGCATTGCTCGCTCCTGTCCTTTCTTTACCACGGACCACACTAGTCCGCCTACCCAGCTGTGCTGGCTCTGTGCTGTTGACAGTCTCACTTGTGTCGTCACTTGCACGGGAAACCCGTCGAGTGGTCACACCGCTATCCCGTCTACACTGTAGTGGTTCCTTGCCCTTACCCCACATACTCCAGAGTTAATTGTGCCTGACCTTTGATCTCGCAACCCGTACAACCTTTTTCTCTGTTCTCTGCCGGTTTCAATGTCTCAGCTGCGTCCCTCGACAGGCCCTGTACTTCCTGGCAGTTGCTGTCCCTCTCTGCCATTTTGTTCCGTGGCACAACTATCTTGTTCAGTGTACCACTACTATCCTCACTGGAGCCTGGGTCTGTGATGGGAGATAATGGCTTTGAAGGGCTTGTTCGGGTGGAAGTATTAGAGGTTACAGGGGTGGGGTGTGTAGACGTAAAGGAGAGTGAGATGGCAGGAGATGACACATAATTCACAGCATCGGTGGCATTCACATCTACTGTAACGTTTCACGGCTCGAACCTTTTTTTATATCATTATTATTCATTTTAGTAAGTGTTCAAAGGCGTGGGGAGGGGAACAGCGGCACGTTCCTGAATAGTCTCGTGAGCGTGTGACGCAGACCTGTGTATTACGTCACACCATGACGCAACTAAGAAAAAATGGGAGATTTTGGTTTTGGAATGAAAGATGAAATCTTGGTGGAAGGCATCATGGTGTGATGGGATAGTGGCCGACACGGACTAATCAACGTGACGATCCATGCTGTGTCGAGTCATCGAAGAGAATTTACGTTGACAACTCCTCTGTGAACTGGTAACATCTTGTCTACCAAGGGGTAGTTCCTATGAACCAGGTGTTGAGCTGAGAGACGGGATCAACTGGGCTGAACTCCATATTCCGACCTACGGATGCGTCTAACTTTATAAACATCAATTTGGACGAGTTATTGCGTCGTCGTTTCGCATTGGAGACTGGGTCACCTTTTCCCCTGTGTTTGGACTATCTGATCACCGACTCATCTGTTCACCTGTTCATCGCATCTTCGAATCATAGATACCGAGTTACCTGGTTGCCTGTGTTTGAATTATCTCATCATCAGTTAAGTGACACTGCCGCACAGCTCATAACGTTTATTATCCATAGTTAGTCCCGTTTCATTCATTTGTTTTTGTTTGTTTGTTTGTTTGTTGTTTTTTTGTTTGACATTAAATGTGGAAATCGTTGGCCGGCCTTTTTGTCTGAAAAAGGAAGAAGAGTGTACATAGTTTGAATGGAAGAAAGTCGCCAGGCATTGATAATAATGTACCAGCTGAGTTGCTCAAGCAGGGTGGGGAAGAAACTACAAGGGCCCTGACTGTCCTTTGCCAAAGAGCCTTGGAGCTCAAAGAATGGACGCAGTCACTAATCATACCCCTCCCAAAGAAAGGAAACAGCAAACAGTGCCAGAACTACAGAACCATACGCCTTATCAGCCACCCAAGCAAAGTCATGCTCAAGTTCATACAGAACCGCATCAGCAACACCGTGGAAGAGCTGCTAGCAGAAGAACAGGCTGGATTCAGACCGCGTAGAAGCACAGTTGAGCCACAAACTTGTATTGGTTGAGCAGATCTTCAACTGTCGCCTCCTTATAGAAAAGCCTCTTCAGCGTCAGTGGGACATTTACCACAACTTCACGGACTTTAAAAAGTTGAACCGCTGAATAATTGCTCAACGAGTCCAGTACTGTGCCGGAGGACGCTGCTCCGGATCTCATACAAAAAACATAAAACCAACGACTTTGTGCGAAACAAGATTGCCACGCTCGTAGGACACCAGGAACCTCTAGTCATCAAGAGTTAAGTGACGTAAGCTGGTCTTCTTTGGCCATGTGACCCGGCACGACACCTTGTCGAAGACTTCAAGGCACCTTGGAGGGTGGCCGACACCGCGGTGGTCAAAGAAAGAACTGGCTTACGAATGTCAAAGACTGGACTGGTCGTCCTGTACAGGACCTGCTGACTATCGCCCACAATAGGCAAGAGTGACGGCCCTATCATCTGCCGCGTCTATCCAATTTGTTGGTCTGCATAACATGAGCTGTTTCACTCTGGCTGCTGCCTGAGGATTTATTCAGAAAGCCATGCATAGCTGTTCTGTACTCTTGCTGCTCTAATCGTCTAATGCACTGTTGCTTTAATGGATTTTAGCACTGATGGGTGTCCATTTTCTGTGAAGGGTGACATGACAGAAGTTTGAGGTACACCCCTACAACAACTTCCTGATTTTAGACAGTGTTGTTTGTCCCATAAATTTATTTTGTTCGAATTCCTACTATGAATGGAAATTTTCTATTGCTAGATCTGTTTGTTCTAATAAAAAATAAAGTATTGTTACTATTAAGGAACAAATCTCTGAGTATTATCATCTAGGAGCATGTTTATGTTGACTTGCTTGTCAAGAGCACTCATTAAGCTGTCTGAGATGAAAGTTGGCCTTGCCTGTAGATGGACCATTCCTGTGAATCCTGAAATGTCTTGGTGTTCACTGAACTCAGATGCCAAGGATCATGCACCATCTTGATCTCATCAATTGACCGCTCAGAAGAAAGCTGCAAACTCAAGTCCTGGGGAAAAAGGTGACATTTTTTAAATTAATAATTGAATTTGTGAAGAACATTTCCCCGTGTGGATGCAAGCTCTATCTATGTACTACACACGAAAGACAACAAATGAACTGACAAGAAACTAAGTGTCAGCAAACGATGACACTACGGCAAGTTGAATAATGTCTGTCTGAGGGTCAAAGAAACAGTTCTCAGTTTCATGATGAAAAAAATCATGTAAAAATCAGACATTATGTTAAAATAACTCTTAGCAGGTGCCAGCAAAAAGGCCTATCAACTACTAAGGACCCTCACTACTTTAAGATAGATCAGTACAAGACTTCAGTCATCGAGGACAGCAATTGCCACCTTCTCACAGAAAGCAATGCTGTACTCAACCGATGGACTGAGTACTACAAAGACCTATACAACTTCCAGCTGAAGACCGATGCCAACATCCTTCAAAACAACCAGCCTAGAAACAGTGAAACTGCAGTCCTACAAGTCCTACGGGAAAAGGTAAAAGCTGAACATTCAGAAAGGAGGAAAGTCGCCAGGCGTGGATAATGTGCCAGCTGAGCTGCTCAAGCAGGGTGGAGAAGAAACTATCAAGGCCCTCACTGTTCTGTTGGTGGAGGGCCGATCTGCAACTTACGCTTTGCAGACAACATAGATCTGTTAGCAGGTACTAACAAAGAACTGCAAGACCTCACCAACAGACTGACAGACAGTTTTGAATGCATATGGAATGGAGACCAGCACTGCAAAGAGCAAAGTTATGGTCAATGGCAGCGGCAAAGCGGGGTACAGCTAGAAGAGGTAAGCAGCATCAAATACTTGGGAGCCACTCTCTCCAAGGACGGCTGCTCCACGCTAGATATCCGCAACAACAGCAGTGACAATGACTAAGCTAGATAGGATCTGGATAAGGTTCTCTACCAAGTACAGGCTGTACAAATCCCTGGTAGTACCGATCCTAGTCTACGGATGTGACACGTGGACTCCTAAACGGAAAGGAGAATCCAGGCATTCGAGAACAAGTGCCGGAGGAGGCTGCTCCGGATTTCATAGAGAACATAGAACCAACGACTGTGTATGAAACCAAGATTGTGACACTCGGAGGACACCAGGAACCTCTACTAAACAGTCAAGCGACGTAACATGATTGGCCATGTGACCCGGCACGACACCTTGTCGAAGACTGTCCTTCAAGGCACCTTGGAGGGTGGCCGAGGTCGCGGTGGTCAGAGGAAGAACTGACTTACGAAGGTCAAAGACTGGACTGGTCGTCCTGTACAGGACCTGCTGACTATCACCCACAATAGACAAGAGTGGCGGCCCTGTCAGCTGCTGCGTCTATCCATGTACTCCCCCAACCACAGGCCGCCGTGCCGGTCAAGGGACAACTGACTGACTGAACTTTTAGCACATGTTAATAAGGTATTTGAAACTGTTAATATTCACCAGACACCTGAAGTAACATATCTTGAAAGGAAACTGGCGTTTGTGGAAAAACAAAAGGGAATGTTCACTTCTATAGAAATCCACACATTTTTTTTAGAACACTGCGTTGGATTGAAATTATGCAGTTCTATATTTTGTATAAACATATACAGCAAACATGAATCCTGATGGTTGAGTTCTCGCAAACTTCTATAGCAAAATTCTGAGACAGGCTGCATTAGAAATTCCATCTTCTTTTCCATTTACACGTGTACTTCAGTTTACAAATCCCCTATTTGTTCTCCACGGATTTATTAATGGTGGATAAAATCTGAACAAGTCAGACGGGAATACGTGTGCTGCAAGTGAGATAGGGTGCGAGAGCTGTCATATTTCATCCTTTTAAAACATGAATAAAGATGTGTCTGTGTCCAAAACTTTGTCTACGAGTATTTTTCTGCCAGAATCTGAACAACAATGTCTGCATTTTCGGAAATTTGTATTAATATCCATCATCATTTCTGTTTGCCTGTATAGTACACACTTCTTAAGCAAACATTTATTTTGTTTCTATCTGTATTTCATCTCGTATGTATACCTGAACATCAAATGGGAAATGCTTGAGCTCAAGACTTTCTCGAAAGACACCTTTAAACCTCCATCGGTGTAACACAACAGGCGATGTACAGCCAACTTCATAGCGAACTAAGTAGGAACGTCTCTCTTGGTCATAGTCCCCAGCTAAGTTCATGACCATCAGTTGAGGGTTCCAGAAGTCAGTGGGCACCAACTGCTCCAGCTCCTACACCAATCGTGGAAAAGAGTGGTCATCATGAAAACTTTCTAGCACACGCATATTGTGGCCGATCACATATAGACCAAAATATAAATCATATTTAATAAATAAATGAAACATTTTTTGACAAAATGACTTGCCTGGTTATTATCCTTTAATGCATGCATAAATTTAAACGCATACTAACATATAAGTATGCTCAGTCAATATACTAATATCAGCAAATCTACCCACACATAAAATTCTGTTCTGGACGATAGTTATGATACCATAATTAGGACACACAGATGAGCAGATGTGATGTGTTGGCATGAGGAGGAAATAACATTCTGTAAGCACATTGCTTTGGCACAGCCCTGAGGATTAAACCTTTTGGCTCATTCCAGAAAAATATGGTTCCTCCCACTTGGCTTGGATGAACGCCTCTGCTTCAAACTGTTGACTGAGTGTGTCGATGTCCATCACCTTCATAAATGTTGCCTTAATTTCGACTTTCACCTGAATCAAAGGAGAAAGTGTGTGTTGGTTTGAGTGTAGGAGGTGCAGGCGAGAGTAAGCAGACATCAAACTTCATAAGGAGCAAGGACACTTATTCCAGTTCTCCTAAAATCTACATATTTCAAACTGCATGTTCAAATTTATGGATGAGAATAATAATAGTAAACGTGTCGTTTATATAGCGCACAATCACGCTCAAGAGGTGAGCATGTTCTCAGCACTTAAGACAAGTAGGAAACATGGACAGAATCCGAAGGATGGAAGGAGAAACAACTATGCAGACAAGTAATAAAAGATAAACGCAGAAGACACAAACAATAAGGATGGTGAGTGTCATAAGTCGACAGAGAAAGACAAGCAGGCGGACTAGTCAATTGACTATAATCACAATTTATGACAGCTAATATGTTGATTGGTGTAAGAACACTCTTGGAACAGATGTGTCTTTAGCGCACGTAGGATTCGATGGTGGGTAGATGGCAGATATTTTAGGGAAGACAGTTCTACTGTTTTGCAACACGGTACTAAAAATCCGGTGACGGTATATGTGGTTGGTCTGGTGACAGGAATAGAGAACGTAGTCATCAGACGAAGAGCCTGGCTGGGATGCGGGGGAAGAGAAAATCAGAGAATATTGATACAAATGTGCCAATTCTTCAAAACTGGAGTTTCTGTACACTTTTCACTCAGGGAACCCAAGAAATGCTTCAATCAGATATCCGTTTACATAGATCTCTGCTTAGATCTGTTTTTCATAGCGTCGATGTTTATACCTGAATGCAGAAGGCTGCAAAACTTCGACTTAAAGAGATTAGTTAAGAATTTTAACCTGATGATCATATTCCCTGTACGTGGCGTCTTTGAACATGTTATCGTAACTGTGTCTGTTTTCTGACTGCAAATGGCTGACAGCCTCCTCCATAAGACGAACGTCTTCCTTTGTAATTTGAAAGCCTCTTGCCAGCGAGCTGCGTCTTCTACCATTTTCGCCTCGGAAGTCTGTACCCTCCTCCAGCGTAGTGTTGTTTTCAAACATTCTTTTGTTATTGTTGCTGATGGTTTTTGTTTTCGTTTTGAAGTAAACTTTAAAGCCCCCAAGAGCTCTCCCGTCTCAGGCGGTTGGTCTACATCTGGTTCCAGTCAACATAGGGTCAGTTCTTGTCCGACACGTCCAGCTGAGAATTATTGTATTTCACTTTGGCCTTGTGCAAATAAACTGCTCGGTTCATTTCAATTTTGGTCTAAAGCACACGGTTGTGATATATAGTTTATGTAGGTCCTAGTCTGATTCAAGTTCTCCGTTGCTTACACCTTACTATCAAAAGATAATGTGAAATTTAATGTTGTGGTAGCTTAAGATTTCTCTGGGTGTGACACCTGGCCATCGGGGGTAGCAACTCTTCTTATCCCTTCAAGTTGGGTACATTAGCACAGGCTTAAGCACTTACTACGAAATAAGCCAACTAGCCATGCAGCTAGTTCTGGGTTTGTGACCACTGCACCAGGAGTTCACATCTCATTTTCTCTGGATGTGACGGTGTTCACAAGGCTGGTGATAAGCAATTTTCTCTGGGTATTCTAGTTTGACTTCCCCCCTTCTTGTTCCTCCAACTTTGTGTTGAAGTAGATTACCCAAGCAGCAGATCATGATCCGATGAAGGCCCCCAAAACTGAGTTCATTCTCACATGCTTCAAATCAGCAGCCTGAACAACGAGGCTGATTGTCGCATGCAACTCGACCTGCAGTTATACTTTGGATGAGAAAACATCACAAAAAAATCGGAATTTAAGAAATATCAGAAAAATATTCAACATAATGATTAACCTATTACACAGACATACACTAAGACGCATTCAACAGTATCACCCCTTTACAATAAAAGTTCACTTCTGTAGAAAGTCCTCTTTGAAGCCTCCGCCGTCAGGATCGGGATTCCTGCATGAAAGAGCACCAGCAGTCTTTTCCCGGTTGCCACCCAACCTAAAACGCAGCAAGATCTGGCGCACGAGTATATCAAGAACACAGATAACAGGATGAAAAATGTATGGACAGAAAAATACATTCCATGAGTCTGATCAGGACTTCACAACCCAGCACTGAGAAAAACTGTCAGGTTTCCCCTCCTGGTCAAGGACACAAAGCGGCAGCAAAAATCACTCTTTCCTGCTCAGCCTTAATCTTCACAATTTATGCTGGTGGAGCCCCTCGATCAATGACGCCGCTACGTCAGGTGAAAGATGAGTGAGATGTTATCAAACTTTTAAAGTAGCAATAAAACAGTACCTCATTGCCATGGAAGTGGTTGGCATATGCTTGTACTCATTTTGAAAGGCCTTTGCATGTTTTCTGTGGCATTAACTCATTTCTACAACTCTCTCCAAATGTGTTCTTGAATGTTTATATTTTGGAGACATAAAAGACAGAATAAACTGTGATAGTTGTCGAAAGATCCTGCACAGGGCCTATGAATTTAATGACAGCAGCAGTCAGGAGTGAGCAGGACATGCAGAATTTCAGGACGAAATGGGTTAATCAAGCTATATTCTCACTTCAATAGAATAATGATGGAACTCCTTATCTCAACATAATGAAGAAGAATAAAAGTTAAATCCTTACAAATGACAAAAACATATTCATTAATTTCTAATAAGATTTATATTTAAAACAAGCTAAGTGAAGAAGTTATTACAATGTTTATGTTCTAGTTTGTTAGTTAAGTTTGTTTCTGTCACACTAACAATTTAGCAGTTATCCTTGATTTGCATTTCAGATAGAAAATGCAACACCCACCAAATTTTACAGCCATATCAGGTTAATTTAACTACTAGTATTTAAAAAATCACTACATAAAACAATGACATGCAGAAATTGGAGGAAATGCAGTAAGAAGTGCTAGTCTAAGAAAATGAAGTTAAATAATAAAGAACATGAAGCAGTCTCTAAGGTCTAGGAGACAATGCTTGTGGTTATCTAGAACCTTTGCACATGTATCTCACACACTCGATCAGACACACACACAACAGCGAAATCTTGGACGAACCAGGAAGTGCACTTGACCATTTGAATGAAAGAAACAAAAAATTCCAGAATATTTACAGTCATTTCTGCAAAACAAATGATGAGAAACCTGACTTATTTTTATACATCTCTGGGCATGTTTGCATGTGTGGATTCATAATTGCATCTTATAGTCCTGCAACAAACAACTGTAGTCGCCAATTTATTATACAGTACACATTTCTTAAGCACAAATGTTCAAGTAACTGCTCCTCCGATTCTTGTCTTACTCTTCTATCTCTATCTCACTGCCAGTTTTGAACATATCCACTGTCCAAATCGCCGATCCAAAATTTGCAAACATTTTTTACATTTACAAATATTTTAATAAGGGAGCCACGTACATTTAATGAATTATAATTTATAATTATAGTCCCTTTTACAGTTGCTCTTAAACCTGCTCTCCCCCAACAATTCTACTGTTTCCAAAACAAAAAAAACAACAGCAGTTTAAACAGCTGTTGACAAAAAGTGAACTTTGCAAAGAAACAAAAGCAAAAAGGAACCTAATGAATGTTTCACTCCAGCCTACATTTCAACACATTCTAGACCGGAGTCAATACGTAAACCTGTGTGCTAGAGGTGCCAACATACAGCATTTCTGTCGTTGTACAATAAGTCAAGGCAGTGGGCTCCATGATCTTGCTGCTGTCAGCAGGAGTCTTCAAGATTCCCTTAAAGTTTCCCTTCATGGACAACACATGCACACCATGCTTCCAGTCAGCTACATAGATGTTCTCGTCAACCCCTGTGCTACACACCCCCCACAGCTCAGAGTCACAAAAGGATGAGCTATAGCATCCCTTGAGCTGAAAGTCTGACGAGAAGATCTTCACAAATCGGCCAGCATCAGAGACAATAATGTTGCCACTTGGGGTGACTGTGATGTGAAGAGGAGAGACGAAATGGAAATTCCCAGCAGCATCCTTTTTCAGAACCTGTACAGGAACTCTCCTTGGTTAGAATGCTTTCTCTGTTTTACAAGGACATTTAATTTTGGCTGCTATAGGCAAAATGCTGTGTTTATGTGTGTGTGTGTGTGTGCACGTGCGAATGCATGCATGCATGAGAAGGACAGAGAAAAAGAATAAAACTAGTTAGTCTTACCAAAAGATGATGTGAACGCATTGTGCCTAGAAAATGTAATTGTGAAGGTACTTTGATGAAGTAGCAACTATTCATGCCTACTACTGTTTCAGTTAATGCATCGTACCTTGATGAGACGTGACTGCTTATAGTCAAACACGTAGACACACCGATCCTCCTGGTCACACACATAAACGTTGTCAGCATGCATTGCCACGCCACGGGGAAGAGACATTCCCTTAGCAATACAGTGCATAAAATGGCCATTGTTCTTCAAAACAGCCACAAAACCCTCCCCTGGATTAGCTCCAGCATCAGTTACTAGCACTGTCTGGAACGGAGTTGTTGCAATACCCCATGGCTTTTTCCACATCTAAAGACAAGAAGAAACGACACAATTTACTGAGTGAAAGTGATGCTTAAACGTATCTGAAAAATGTTGCCTGTCTTGTGTTCGATTATACACACACAAAAATCTTTTATCACGAAGTTTTCCAGTTGAAGGTCTGAATATGACCTTCTAAAGTCAAGTACGCTACCTACCTGACAATCGAGCCTCCACAATCTTTCCCTAGCTTTACCTTTTCTCCACCATGATAATACATGAAAATATAAGAATGGGCTTTTGCTTCCTTTGCAGTGCCAGCAGTATCTTGGCTAACAAAACATCATTTGCATCACGCCTTGTTACATTTCATCTCCAAAACTAAAAAAATAAGTCAGACTTTGATGGTGTTTGGTACTTTGTATGTTCCCGTGAAACACTGACTTTATTTGATAATGGATGATGATTGCTTTTATAATGTTTATATGAGCCGTGTTCAGGTCTGACACTCTTTTGGTGAAACCTCTAGTCTACTGATATTCTGTTGTACTCAGTTTGTTGTTTAATCTGCTAGTTATTTCATATTTACTTCACAAGGAAGAAAAAGAAGCCAAGAAGAAATGTTCACGTTAATACTGGGTTGAGCATAAAAACCCAGGAACCACACTGGCAGATCTTTATGTTTTGTAGTCACATGCCATCTACATGTAGTGACAGGAAGCTTATAACTCTTACCCTATATGGCTTTGGAACAACATCAGCTTGACGCTTGCAAGGATTCTTGGCCAAGATCTGGAGATGTCCACAACCAGCAGCCACAAATATGGAAGAGTCGGTGATGGCAATGCTTGAAACAAACCCCATGTCTGTGTGTGACAGAAGCTGTGCTGCCAGCGCTTGATCTGGAAAAATATCCTGAATATCCTGAACTCCACGATGTTGCACTTTTTCAAGGTACCCCAATGCTTCAGACTTCAGCATCTGCAGTACCAAATCAATCCAAGGCAATGGGTAATGATAGGAGTGACAATGATATTGATAGGAGTGACAATGATATTGATAATGATAAATGTAAGGCTGCTCATAATGAAAAGTGACTGATGTTTAAGATGAGCAAGATAATGATAAAAAATGCATTATTTATAACTGGGCCTTTCGCATCACTAAAAAAATTAATGATTTCTCAGTAGCAAAGACAGGGGTTTACTGCCTTCCAGTAATCTATTTAAAAGCAGACATCAGTTCTCTTATACTTGCTGTCCTCACACATGCATGCACACACACACACACATCTCATCTGCACCACACTACATATACACAAACTACACACACACTACACATTCACACACTACACATACACACACCAAGGCAGTTTTTGAGCTCCTACAATCACAGTTCACTGAGCTATATTGGCTACAGTGTACTCAGAGCTGTAGGTGTATCTGTCACATGCTAGGTGCTGCAATACTCACAGATGCTATGTTTAGCGACTGACGAAACTGTAGGGCTGTTGCAGATTTGATTTCAGCAGAAACCTCAGAAAGTGGAATCAAACTGCGCATCACTTGCTCAATCTCTGGCACCAAATGCATGCATTCCAAATGTGAGGACCTGGCTTCTCTAACCATTTTTCGAGCATTTTCTAGTTGTCCCTTTCTAAGCTCCATTTCTGATTGTATCTAGAAAATGTTGGCATGCAAAACAGAACACCATGAAATGTAAAATCTTCCACTTTATTAAGATGTTGAGCAGTTTTAACTTATGATTTCTATGCTCTTTTACAGATGGATTAGAGCAAACAAAGAAAAAACAAAAAAAGGAAAAATGTTCTTTTCACAAAACACAAGAAAAGACACAGTATGACCTGAAACCAAGAAGTGTAGTCATATATAATCTTTTGATTTCATAAAAATAGATCACCAGATAATAAGCAAACAGAAGCATGTTAATTAATTAAAACTGCAGCAGAGTTTTATGCTGACAAGTAGACACCCTAGTAAGCATCTTTTGTTAAGATCTTTCCAGACTGGGTCTACTGTGCTTGCACTCGTCAAAATCTGTCAGTCTTTCATGCCCAGTGCATTGACCTTACCTTAATGTGAGGAAATCCACCCTACAAATTCAATTATTATTTTTATTTATCGTTTACGTTCTTACCTTGTGGATTTGATCATCTAGGCATGACACTTGGCAGCATATTTCTGATGTTATCTTTGAACATTTTTCTTCAATTATGTTCCATAGTTCTCTGGCACTAGCATTGACTGTAACACTAGCCAAAGCCCCCTGTTCTGTCAAATTCTGACGTTTAAGTGTGATATCTGACAAGTGGGTGTCAGTCTCTTCAAAGAGATTTTGCAGAACTTCATCTAACTGCAGCAGAATTCAAACAACATTAATTAATGCAGCTACTCTATCTGATTTAAAGAAGTATACTAACAACTAATAACTTTCCATTACAGCTACATTAATGAAAACATAGTTTAAGAAATACTGGCATACCAGTATGCTGCATAACAACATGCTGACACATTTCACAAGAGAAATGACTAAAATAAAAAGCTAAAAATAATGCTGCTCTCCAGCCACAGATAACACTGGCAATAACATGGTTTACCCAAAAAAGAAAGACATGTAAAGTGCATTAAACTTGTCTCCCTGTGGGAAAATGCACAATGTAAATCCTATAATTATTACTGTATACACACTTCTTATGTTTGAACACATAATTTTCAAAATCTCGTGTACAAAATATTCACCACCAGCAGGCAGAAATGAAAGCAATCATATTGTTGGAGGCCTCTCTGCCTAACAGCATCTTGAACACAGGATGCTTCTTGGTGTCATCATGGCCTAGTTCCCATAGTTGATTTACATTTCTTAAACGAATAATGCCAAGGCTATGAGCCATAACTTCACAAGTGGGAAAATATTACTCACATAGGTAGTTTCATATCATTATCAAAATATATATACTTAGAGGCAATAGTAATAATAATAAAAGAAATTGTATAGCACACTTCCCCACGTGGAGGGGAGCTCAATGTGCTTTACAAGAAACACGGGGCAGTAAGTTATCATTCCTCATCTTAATGAGCACCATGATCATGCATACATGACAGATATATACATGTACATGCACATGAAACATTGCCAGGATCATGAAGTAATGCAAAGATAGGAGTAAGGCGGAGAAAGAAACAGTCTGGGTAGATGGATTACAGAAGGTATTTCTGAGACTGGAAAGCATGTACCATTCCCACTGTACAGAGACAAAGGCAGGGCATCCCATACACTGAGGCCAGAGAAAAAGAATGAGCAATGGTTGAATCTCTCCAGTCCGATACATGGAACAGTGCGAAGACTACCACGGGAAGAGAAAACAGACCTGCCAGGCTGGTTGGGCGACACAAGCTCAGACAGATTGGGGTGAGGCCATAAACAACATGATAGGAAAGTATGGCAATCTTGAATTCAATGTGAGCTCGAACTGGCAGCCAATGCGAATGTAACCGAGTGGTCAGGTCTTTGGTGTCTGAGCAACAAACTTCCAAATCTCATTCCAACAAAGGCAGGAACAGTCAACAGGTGCGCAACCCTTTATTCCACGGGCTTGTACATTACAATGGCCATGGTTGCATCATGTCACAGGCACTAAAAGTCAGGGCTGTCTCTTCCCTGCTTCTCCTATCTGTGGCATGTGAGTTCTCCTCCGTCCTGTGTCAGCTCTGCCCTATCTGTCCCTCTCGCCAGGCTAAACCTTCCGCGGTTGGAGCGATTTGTAGCTTTAATTCTAGCCAATCACCGTCAAGCACCTTTTTCTTGCAATGGTCTACCAGATCCCTGCTGATTTATTTCGAGCGCCAAAAGTAAAAACAAAGTCCCACCAAGACTAACAATTAGTGCTGGCCTACCAGCCCTCTACACAAATCATGCAGAAGTGGTGTAATATGACCAGCCTTGCAGAATACAATGTAAGTAGCATTGTTCTGAGCTCTATGAAGCTTGTCAAGCAGACAGTCATGGAGATCAGCAAACAGAAAGTTTCGAGAGCTGAGCCTGGACAATATAAATGCCACCATAAGCTGCTTGGTTGCGATAAGACAGGAGTAGCCATTTAGCAAGGGTCTACAATGACAATACTACCATGTAAAAATAGTTTAAAGTACTGCTCTCTATAAAAAATGTGTCACTACATGAAAGTAGCCAATTTATACTAATAACAAACTATCAGGGTGTTACAGTTCCATCTCTGTTATTATCCTGCTGGCAATAACTAAAGGACACATTTTAACAAAATGCTATTTCTTTACAATTCACAGAATTCTCAGTGCTTAGTATGTATCGAACTAATCATATATATGTTAAATGACAATCTAAAGTTACATAAATATTGCACATATGTAGACCAACATACAGATAATAAACAAATAAATAAAAACATCACAATTAGTCTCTTAATGAGCTCCATTTGGAAAGCTACATTCTCATGTCTGCAGAGGATGCTGTTCATTCCTTTGTTCCTATTTTTAACCACTAAAGTATGAAGAAAGGCTGATATGAAGTCACCTACATCATTATTCTGCAGCAACTATCTTTGATTAGATCGGCTACAAGTTTGGGTCAGTTTAAAAAAAAAAAACACTGATCCTCAATGACCTTTTGTGACCAGTTTGTGACTTAAAATTTAAAAAACAAACTTTCGACTGCCTAGACCTGATCTAGACCAGAAAGCATTGCCAAAATAAGACACCACTTAAGGTGTGGACTTTTTGGACAATGGCCAATTCTAAGCAAGCTGAATAGCAAAGTTTTCTGCTCTCACACACCTGCTGAAGCTTGTCCAAACTGTGGTCCTTTATCTCATTAAGAGAAAGCAGATGATGACTCTTAGTCGCAGGTAGCTTTGTGTGACTGCGCACACATGTCCCACAGAGCCACATCTGGCACTCATCACAATGACTGTTGCATTCTTTCTTCTCCTAAACGTAGCATCAAACAATTTACTTCAAACACTCCCTTAGAAAAATATTTGAAAGCATCAGTAAACAAAATAAACTACATCTTGTTGACAAATCTATATGAAATACTGTATAAAACTAATGACTATATCTGTCTTCATGTACAGTCTTTAGCTGGTTTTTGTAGTTTTATGTTTAAATTATCATTTGTAACCAAATGTATATACATTCAGCTGGTGTTCTAATGTACTTCCTGGAGTGTGACCCTGTCACTAACAGACATGAACAACTTACTTCACATGCTGGACAACTTTCTCCTGGTCCTTTACTGGGAAGACCAAAACATCTTCCTTTAGTTCCACTCTGACTGTTAAAACATTGCAGCAAACCAATCACCAAAAAATTGTTCTTCAGTTTCTGAACATCATTAGAAGGTATGACAGTTAACTCTTTGCAAAGGGGGCAACAGCAATTTTTTTGAGCCGCACTTTGGCATTGCATGTATTGCCGTAAACACCGAAGGCAGAAAGTATGCTGACAGTTAAGAACTTTTGGTTCTGTGTACAGCTCCAGGCAAAGGGGACATGTTAGAAAGTCATCTTTGATTTTCTCTCCTTGGTCCTCCATCGTACTTATAGAACCACTGCGAAATAAATGTAAAAGGCCATTTTACTTGTTTATCTAAGGAAAAGTAAAAACATCTTTAAACTTACATATCTTGGCAGCCACGTTGCGATCGCAACAACAACAACAAAATGATGTGACTATGTAACGCACTGCCAGTCACAAACACTACAGGACTTTGTCATCACAGCATCTATGTTCCAGCTTCGTATTTTGTCGCAGCAGCAGTACCAGCTGGTAGCTCTGCTATGTGCATTCTAGGTCTCAATCGGGGCTTTGCACGATGATCTGTACGGTCTCAAAGCGCAGACGATTTTTAAATATTCAAATTAGTAATTGTGACATGCGTTAGCTGTAGGGCCTATATTTTTCTGTTTTTAGCGAACTTCGTCTGCAACCCTGCTTGAAGATGAAACCATGCTGCCACAAAATATTGATTATAGAAAACAAATTTATAGCATGTCATTGCTATGCCTAGGAAAATTTTTTAATGTAACTTTATCGGTTGTGTGTAAAGTCAGAACTCGTTGCGATATTGCGCAGAACTTACCGTCCACATTGGTATGGAGTTGTCTCAAGTTGTGAAGAGTTATTGTTCGTGTGCACTCTTGTGTTTATCCTCGGACAAACCACCGATGAGTGCAGACCTCAACAAAAACGAAATGAGCGGTACAAACAGCAAATTTATTTACAAGCAGAAAGTAATAAAGCAAAACGGTATAAACATATACACATGCACACCCACAAAAGAAAACCAAAGAAACGCCCTACGCCCAAGTAAAAGATAATTTTAAAAAGCTAACGGGTATGTATGTTTCTATTCATGTTGACGTGTCCGTGTGTCTATTTGTCCACGTGTGTGTTGAAATTACCCTTCTGAATTTTAATTTTTTGCTGGTTGCTTCAAGGGCACTTTTCCCTCTTTTCTTGTTGACAGATTTTTCTTTGTAAAGCGCGGTGAGCCTGGTTTTTGCTGGGGAACTGCGCTATAAAAGCTCACATTATTATTATTAAAGGGGCTGAAACCACAAGCCACGCCCACACTACCACCCCACGTTCTGGTCGTGACGTTTTTTCGCGCCAATGCGCGTGCAGGGGGTGGACCGTGGAAGGAGGGGTGAAAAGTACTCCCCCCCCCCCATTGGTACAGACAGCAGAGAACGCGTGACGTACAACAGGAATGACGTCAAGCCGGATAAAAATATCCTTTGAAAAATGACGTTAAACCGTCGTCTGCTGTGCGCGTCCTGTCTCGTCTGCGTTCCGTCCCCTGCGCCAGAAGACGAGCGGCACCATGCACATACTTCTATGATTTTTGTGAAAAGATGCACCTATAAATAACGGGGGTTTTTTTTTCAAAGACGTAACCACCATGTAATGTCTGATGTTGTAAAATAGATGGAAAATGTCAGTCTGTGAGAGGCACAGCTAAAGCCAGCATCATCGGCACCCACGAAATCCCAGTTCGGCCAGATTTGAATTTGATGTGCTCTCACCGGAGACAGCTGGTGAGGCCCAATTAATTAAGTAGTTATTGTCCAAAGACGAACAGGTCAACTAGGACAGTACAGTCAGTCGTCAGTCAGTCGATCGTCTCTTGACCGGCACGTGTCGTTGAAAAAAAATCTTAACCAGGTCCTTTTCAGGATCACTTATATTCCAGAGATTATCAGAAGAGGAAAGTTATATATACATCCCCAACTGAGTAAATCAAACTAAGCAAAAAATGTATTTTTCTCGCTCAGACAAAAGTGTCTGGAATACTGCACTGTCCAAGCCTGTCCTATCTTTTTTTCCGAGAATACTTGGTGGATTTTTGTTATCTGAGTTTGGTCGATGGTTCAAAACTAGCCTCAGTTTCACAGTCAATCGCTTCGCTTGTGGTCTGTATCGAAGATGTGATGTTTTTCGTACAGCGATTTTATTGACCTAAACAGGACTAGACTTGCGATTTTAGTTCAAAATGTGTCTGGCAATAGCAGGAACGCCGGGGTCCAAGAAGCGGAAATTTTCGCTATGGATCGACGGATGATTGCAAGAATTAACTTGTATTTCTTTTTCTTCTGGCGGTTGAGCAACTAGGACATCTTTTCAGGTATGTGACATAATTCCCCCTCACTACCTGGAAGCCCTCACTATTCCCCCTCACTACCTGGAATTCAGCTTTTGCAAAAACAAATTGCGATAATAATGACAAGCGATTTCAAGCATTTTGTGCACCTAACGTCAATGAACTCGATCTGTGCTGTCACGCGCACGATTAACAGCGAGTCTCAACATCGATCTCTAGTGTAAATTACCGGTAGCTAGCTGATCCTTTCATATAATCCGACAAATTCACAGCACGAGTGTCTGTGGGCGAATTTATGAATTAAAAAATGAATATCATATTAGAAAAAATATTTAAAAAAACTACAAGAACAGCTCTAAATAAAATGGAAAATGTTCTGGAAAGCACGTAAGACTTTTTATATAACTGAATCCTTCAAATCTGCACTGAAAACGCACCTCTTCCTTGAGCATTTCTCCTAACACAGTCCACACAATGCTAGTCCTTCTTAACCCCGCCCCCTTCCCTCTTGCTACTTTACCCATCTTTCTCCATTATCACTATATTTCTCTGTTCCTGTTACTTGATGCCTTTTGTTTTCTGTTTCGTCGTCAGTACTGTCGTTTTCTTTCGTCCCCTTTGTTCTGTGTCTACTTAGTCCACGTCTCTTCCTCGTTTTAAGCGCTAAGAGCATGCTCTCTATGAGTGAATATGCGCTATAAAAATCTTCACTATTATTATTATTATTATATATAGACATATATACCAGTCTCTGCGACCGATGTGAAAGCGGTTATTCTAAAAGCTAAACCAACAACTTGCGAGTTAGATCCGATGCCCACAAGCCTTCTGCTCGAGTGCCTAGAATCCCCTAGATACTCTACTTCCTGCCATCACAAATATTGTCGTCAGGTGTTTTCCCATCTTTGTTCAAAAATGCGGTGGTGAGGCCACTTCTAAAGAAATCCACGCTTGACGTCAATGTCCTGAACAACTATCGTCCAGTTTCCAACTTGTCTTTTCTCTCTAAGATCATAGAGAAAATAGTTTTGACACAACTCTGGGCCTACTTACAAGAGCACCATCTTATCCCACAAGCTCAGTCGGCGTATAGACCTTTCCACAGCACCGAGACCACTCTTATTAAAGTAACAACAGACATATTATCTGCTCTTGACAGTGGTGATGTCTCTCCATTAACCCTACTGGACCTGTCTGCTGCATTTGACACTATAGACCACTCTCTGCTTCTTCACAGACTCAACACCCTCTACGGGATTTCTGGACCTGCGCTCTCATGGTTCAACTCCTATCTCACTGATAGGACCCAGACTGTGTCAGTTGATGGTCAGACATCTCGCCCTGCTTCACTTTTCTGTGGTGTTCCCCAAGGCTCAGTACTTGGCCCAGTTCTGTTCATCCTGTATACTAAGCCCCTTTCATCATGCATCCGGTCTCACCAGGTTTCTCATCAATCCTATGCAGACGACACGCAGCTTTACTGTTCCACTCCACCGTCTGAGTCTCACTCTGCTATTAGCTCTCTAAAAGCTTGTATCAGCGATGTCAAGGGCTGGATGGTTAAAAACAAGCTTAAACTAAATGATGATAAAATGGAAGCCCTCTTGTGCCATAGAAGAAGACATCAACCTTCACTCGTCACTCTGCCCAATCACATCAAGGTGGGCGACAGCAACATCACCTTCACGTCATCCGTTAGGAATCTGGGATTTATTGTCACTGATGACATGACACTCGATAGACATGTAGCATCTGTCTGTCGATCTGCCTATTATGAGATTCGTAAGATCAGTGCCATCCGTCATTTTCTCTCTACACGCGCTACCAACACTCTTGTCTGTGCGTTTGTTCTTTCTCGACTTGACTACTGCAACTCCTTGCTGGCAGGCTGCCCCTCATCCCTCATTCAGAGAGTCCAGAGAGTACAGAACTCTGCTGCGCGTCTGGTGCTTAGAGCAAGGAAACGGGACCATGTCACTCCTCTCCTTGGTTTTCTACACTGGCTACCCATCCGTTCTCGCATTCAGTACAAACTGTCTGTGCTGTGTTTTAATTTCTTTGCTGGCTTGATTGATCCTGTCCTGACTATTTCTCTGAACTTCTCATCCCTTACTCTCCGTCCAGACAACTACGCTCTTCGTCTGACGACCGTATCCTAACTGTTCCTGTCACCAGAACAACAACATATGGTCACAGGACTTTTTGGCTACTGTGCTGCAAAACAATGGAACTCTCTTCCTTTCCATATCCGCCACCTTCCTACAACTGAATCTTTCAAATCTGCACTGAAAACGCACCTCTTCCTTGAGCATTTACTCCTAACACAGTCCACACAATGCTCGTACTTCTTAACCCCGCCCCCTTCCCTCTTGCTACTTTACCCATCTTTCTCGCAGAATCACTATATTTTTCTGTTCCTGTTACTTGATGCCTTTTGTTTTCTGTTTCGTCAGTACTGTCGTTTTCTTTCGTCCCCTTTGTTCTGTATCTACTTATAGTCCACGTCTCTTCCTCGTTTTAAGCGCTAAGAGCATGCTCTCTATGAGTGTGAATATGCGCTATACAAATCTTCACTATTATTATTATATAGTAGTATATGAAACAATGGCACGCACGCACACTCACAAAGGGAAAAGCAACAGGCTTAAGGGTGGGGGTAGTTACTGCATGACCGAGCGACGACCCTGTGATCGAAGGAGGTCGGGAGGGGGTCGCCTAATGACAGGATGGAGGTGCGTGTTTTGGAGAGAAGTCCACTGACCGCGAGGGGACAGCGGAGAGATGGGAGCTACCTTTACGAGGGATAGGAAAAAGAAACCGATACTAAGTGACTAATTATTTGGACATGTGATTTGGGATTGTGATTATAGGCATCTACATTCCATTGTATGGAGAAGTTTAAAACTAATACACATGACAAGTTATTTACAGAATAAGGATTTAGTAAAACAAATTTTAGCAAGATATGTCTGATCACATGGTCCCAAAAGATGCATAAGCAGTATATAAAGAATTTATGTTGTATTAAACTGTGCATGAACAAGATTAAAATCAAGAGATTCAAATTTTTCAGATTTAAAAGTATTTCAAACCACTATACAATGACAGACAGACTGGCAGCAATGAATATATTAAACATTTCTGGAACAATTAAATATAAAGGCGAACAAATGAAAAAGATAACACAGTACAAAGTTCATTTGAATCAGGATTTTGTGTAACATGTCTGGTGATAACCCAAACATCTCGAGTTGTCATGCACTCTGTACACATAGATAAGAGTATAGCAAATAATTCGGTTTTCATTGTAGATAATGTATGGAATATATATATAAAATGGAGCAGGTATGTAAAAAAGATCAAATTTAAATACATTTTAAGTGACGGCAAAAGATGGACGATCGAGTAGCAGTGATATATAATGAGCTATATTTAGCGGGGAAATGGGGGTTAGCTTTATAGGTGTTAAAAGAAAGAAAGTGCGCTTCTGCTTGTTTATGCGACTTGCAGTGTACGTGGCAGTTTTCATTTGCTTAATTGGTGTCTGTTGCGAGAAAAAAATCTTTATCTAGAGATGGTTGACATTTTTTTTAAATGTTTTTTGCGATTGCTCTAAGTGACAGCGGTGTCCAACCTTTTCTCGCCAGAGGGCCGCACTCCACATGATAATTATATAAAATCTCGCGGACCAGAACATTCAGGTGGTTTTGCCAGAATCATACCGACGTTAAAAATGAAAATATGCAGCGATATAGACCCAGGCCAGTTGCACAACACATTTCTAATTTTAAACAGAGACTTGAATTTTATAGCAAGAATGCATTCTGTAGATACTGTACAGAATGGAATTGTATATGACACTGTGACAAAAGATCGCCTCTGGCACACAGTCGATCGGACTTTGATTGCTTACAACTTCTTTGAGGAGATTCAGGAGATACATATGTTAATACTGGCCTGCTGTGTGTTGTTATTTGCATGTTTGTGTGTTTTAATGCGTGAATTACGTCATTTCTGCCGATATCGAGGTGGCGTCATGTTTGACGTAAATTCTACTCACACCACGAAGTGTGGAACATTCTGGGTGCACTGAAACTATTTACCTATCAAAGCTCTACATTTTGCACACAACAGTATTTGTCAACATCTTCCTGCAAAAAAAAAAAAACTAATGCGATCTGAATTCATACTGACGGTCGTCATGGTACTTTGTCCCCAATTTGTGGAAATTTTGAGCACCGAGATAAATCGCTTTTGTCTAACAGACGACGCGACGGAAATAATTAATGTGTAACAAATGGTTGTCCTAACGCTAATTTTATTAAATATATGCCAAGAATCTGAGAAACACGAACAGATTTACAACAATGTATACGATTTGTCTGGAAACTGAAAGACATTGTCCAAAGGTCACGGGCGCCAACGTTCACTTTTTTGTAATAAAACTCTTTTCCCTAAATTCCGTTTCAACATTTTACACGCGCGTAACCTGGACAACGTGATGTCACCAGAGAGACTAGTCTCTCTGATGTCACATAACGTCATGCAGTCCTTCACACGAAAGATCGCCTTTTCCAGACGGTGTGGTAAGTGTTGTACACTTTGTCCACTTGGGCGTCATAGCAAGGTGGCCGTCATGATAAATGCATTAAATTCCCTCATTTTCGACTGATAGTCAGCTTCCTCACTGTGGCTGCATAAACTTGTGTTAGTGGTGGGATGTTTTTACTTCGAGAACTGGTTGGAAAAAGTTACAGCTTTGACGGATCTAACAATAGTACAGATTAATTTTACTATAAAATGAATTGACTAGCAACTTCTAAGTATAATATAAATGAAACACTTTTGTTTTCCCCAGTGTTTCTCTCTCTCTTTCTAGCTGGAGAATGAGTTCTGTACGTTCTGTAACTACAGAATGCATTCTCTAGCTAGAAAGAGAAAATAGAGAAAATTGTTTGTTCTTGGGGTATGACTATATAGGCAAGCAGTCACACTCTACTCTGTTAAACAAAAAAGTTTGCAAAATGTTTCAGTTTTTATTTTTTATTGGGTAAATATTTCTAACATGTTTCTAAACGTTTCAACTAAAACTTTAACATTATTACAACATTTTAGCTAAAATGTTTCAATGCTCTTTGGGATCCTAGCAAAGATAGCCGCGCACTGTACAGTGCAAGACGTCCTTAAATGTTTTGATGAAAACCCCAAATGGAGGCAAGTCAGTAAGATCGGTTCAGCAATTCTTAAACTCCCGTAAAAGGACCATCAGAAGGCACATTCCGATGACAGCTCTGATTAGCATAGTGGATAAAGGACTTGCGGATCAGGTGTCGCGACGGGGTCCTACCCGAGGGAAGGATCACAATCAAGCTCCGCCGGTCGTTGAAGGTGAGGTATAAGTCGCCGGCTATCCGCATAGACAGTGAAACATCGATTATCCGGTTTAAAGGGATTCTCACCTCTAAATACAGACTTTTGGGATTCGTTTGGGTGTTGAAGTAAGACCCTATAAATAACGGGCTTTTTTTCAAAGACGTAACATCCATGTAATATTAATAGTGAAGATTTTAATGTCTGATATTATTAAAAAAGATGGTAAATGTTCTGGAAAACACAAGACTTTTTGTTTCAAAGATAAAGTGAGACTGATGAATAAGTTTAATAATCCCTTTTGCCTTTTCTCTCACAAACCATAAAAGCTGTCCTCGCAACATACACTTGCTTTTGCACGAGGCAATCCTGTAAATTTCGTCATAAAATGATGTCATTTGCAGCTCACAAAGTGACGTAAACCATTGTAAGAAAAAAATGGCCACTGTTGGAGACATCAAGAGTTTTGGAAATGGCAGGCACAGAAAGTCACTATAAGAAATTCAACGCTTGCTAAGAACACGAAAACGACGTGGCATCGGACATAGGACGGTATGTCCGGATGGGCAAAATAGACCAAGTGGATCAAGGACTGGCAGTCGACGTGTTCAAAAGAAGTGCCATTAATTATAAGCACCGACACACTAGCTGCACATCGCGCGATACCGGTTCAACCGGTTCAAGGTGACGTACCGTATGCTGAGAGTGGACGAAGATGCTGAAAAGCTGATCAGTGTAACTAACTTTTGACTAAAGGGCCCGGTAGTGCAGTATAAGCGGCTCATGATTCAGATCTCAGATAAAAGTGGAAGCACTTTCCTGCTAAACCAACCAACCAACCAACTTTTGACACTATTGGTTCTGGTAGTGTGGGTGAAATAGAGCTACAACCAGACTTCCATGGGATAAAATTTATTTTGCTTTCTTTATATTTTTTTTTTTGAGATTCCATTCTACAGAATTGAAATAGGTCTTTCTTGCTTTTTCTCTGTTTTGGAGTCTTAACTCATGGGTTGATTTTTTGTCTTATTTTCTAAATTATCTTTTATCTTCTATGTAAATAGTTTTATGTTGTAAATAATTATTTCAAAAATAACTTTTATATTTAAATAATTATTGACCACAATTTTTATGTAAAAAATTGAATGTTTGTTGTCCATAGTTTGTTCAAAAACAACTTTTATGCTGTAAAACTGTTTAACCTTCAACTTTTTGTTCTAAATAATAAAATTGTTTAATCTCATCTCTTGCATACTATAGTCGTATATAGTTGTACCAAGATCGAATGTAAGAGGATGTATATGCACTTGAAGGTGAAGAAATGATGAGATTTTGAAAAGCTGTTGAATGTTTTGTTCATGGTGTGCCAGCTTGTGTACTAGTGGTAGTACAGAAGATTATTATTCAGTGACTATGATTTTGTCTAATAGAGTAAGCCAGGCAGCGATTTTTGTCAACTGACTTATAAATAAATGGAAAATGTCAACAACAAATTTTGTTCAAGGCAGGTTAGAAAGGTTTAAAGAAAACAAACACAGGTTCAACACTGGGTCATCCGTTTACTGTCCCAGTTAAAGTCAAGCCAGTGGTTTACTGTACATTGGAAACATACCAAATGAAGCTTCATTACAGCTGGATATATAACACTTTGTACATTACATGGTCCTTTCATTATTTTATGTACACTAAGGAAGGGACCTCAAAACATGCAGCGCTCTATTGGTCATCATTCTGAACCACAAGCCCATCAATTGTTTCTCCTTTTACTCAGCCCAGATTAATATCTGTTCAATCCACTATATAACACGTCACAAATAACATTCACCCAAATCACCCAGTGGTGATGGTGCAGACTAAGTAAAAATAAATTCCTATCCATCAAAAGAAAACCACAAAATTCTTTAAAAAGAGAAAAAAAAAACTCAAACATTGTCAGCCCTGTAAATAATGCATCAGGAGTTTGTAATAAATTAAACATGTTATCACTGTTGAATGCTTCATTTACATTGAACCTGATATTTTCACAAAGGGTTCAATCTCTAGGTGTATGAGTATGTAGCTTCAGTGTTCTTAATCCTAAAATACAGCTTAATCAAAAGGATATGTTGATGTTACTTCGCCGGGTAAGGCATGCTTTCTCAGAAATGTCTACTTCTCACAGAATACCTGCATATAGCAGTTTCTCCTCTTTCGCTATATTTACTTTGTTATGTCCAACTTTTAAGCGATGGCGATATTTTAAATTGAACTAGGTAGCTAGATGACGAAGTCCCATGGCCTAGTGGCCATGAATGCAAGTGGGTTAGTGTTTTGGGCCCACCACATGAAAGGTGGAACCCAACCCCCTCCCTTCCACCACGTTTACCTTCCCCGCCTACTCAATGGCTCAGCACACTGACCACCAGACTATGGAGACTGGCCAGTCAGTGTTTTGTGTTTTACCCCACCCCAGCAACTTAGGCTATATCACAGTGGACTGGCCAGTGAAGTACACATTTCAAGCAAAGTCTAATAAAGGTGTGGTTGGGTGGTACATTCAGCAGTTAAGACAGATGTGCTGAGACTGAACTCATGCAGTCTGGTATGCTGCTGGTGTGATTGCTAGACAGGGAAAAACTCAATGTTTTGTACTTAGTATTGCAAATAACCCAGAGTTTTTTTTTTATTATTATTATTTAACCATTCAGAGAATGGTGTAAGGCCAGTGGAAATTTTGTCAGATGCCTAACTGCTGCTATACATAGGAGTAGGGGAGGGGTTAGAGGAGAAAGGAAATTAAGACATAATTTCATAATTTTAACTTCTCTAAATTGCTTGAAGTCTTTGCAAAGTCATAAGATACTTCTTAATGGTTCATACATTAATGTTTTCTTCAAACTGCTCGTCAAAAGCAGCTTTAACATCAAAGATGCTTTAATGACTCAAGTTAGTGCACGTTAAAAAATATTTCTCTGGAAGGAAGGTCAAAGAGTATTGGGAAAGGGGAGTTGAGGTGGAGTAGGGAAAAAAAAGGCGCAAGGACACAAAGCTTAATGTTTTCCCAACATTGAGATACTTCTTTATTTTTTTTTTCTCAAAGCAAAGCTCTTTTTCACTTACATGCATGCATATACCTGCATGTACATTTCCTTGTATGAAAAAAAATGAATGGCAGTGAAAATTCATACACAGCATTTAAAATGCCAGCACCATATGTGGCAACCCTTTTTTTTTTAAATTAAGAGCCTAGCCACAAATCATTGATGACAACACAAAGCATAAAAAATACCAAGTTACCTGAGAGAGAAAATGGGTCCTTGTCGAAAATGATGTTTTCAATTGTCATAAGATTAAATCTTTCCAATGCAGTCATGACATTACTATCCATTATCAAATTCACTGATGTTAAAAACTGTTTTAAGGGCAATAACAAATGAACTGGACTGATTTTTTTAAATGCCGAATACAATTGACAAAGTCCCCAGATATGCCACATCTGAATCATAAGATCATTATCATTTTTAAAAAGGAAAGAAATGGTTTAAAGCAACGCTTTCTTTTTGTAAAAATCAAGAAAAAGTTTTAACTCCTTCCTACTGGCACCAAAGGTTTCAGTTTCCTTTCAAACTGGAGTCTGGTCAATAGACTTTGAAAGCTGTTTAAAGCAAATTAAATTGCTAATTTATAAAGAATTTGCACAAGAAGCCATTAGCTCTTTGCAGTGTTCAAGGTTTCTTGTATGATTCTTTTAAACCTAATTACAGGCATCTATTGCTTGTGCCACCTACATGAGATTGTCTTTGTGGGGGGGGGGGAAATTAGTTGTTGTAACATCAATACTCTAGCAGCTAGACTCTAGCTTATCTTTTCCCTGCCAAATTCCCGCAAATTACAAAAGCCATTTTCCAACGAAGTACAGAGGGTTAGAACAAAGTAATAGCAGAAAATGTCTTGAAGTAAATGGAACCTACTGTGATCTGTTGCAAGACTTGTTTAAGTGCAGTGCAAATTTCAAACAAGCACAGGTGAAATCTAACAGGGCTTTATTTTTTGGATGATCAAAAATCACATTAAATCAAATTATGTTAATCATCATGCAGATCATTTCTTGCTGCCATAAAATATGACACAACAATCTCAATGTTTTGCCTTAGTTTTAAATTTAAAAAGAATTACTGATAAATCTTTTGTTAACTAAGCTATAGCATCCACTAATCCATTACAAAATAACTTATAAAAATGGTTATCATGCACAGTTTATATAAGACTGTGTTGATGTGGCTGAACCTGGTTTCTGTTTGTCGCCATATTGCACTTAAAGATTCACTAAGCTGTCTCTTCATGCTGCAGTCTTCTTCCTAACAGTCAAGCAGTATGGTAGTTAAGGTTTACACCTTTCAACCATTGACTGGTTTTGCTGAAAAAATGTTGAAAACATCTCAAGCAAAAAATTTACAAAAAAGAATTTACAGTGCATATACTTTTGCTTACTATAACTTATTTTCCTACTGCACATCTCAGTTAGCTGGCTGAATTGTAGATTATATATTTTTATTTTGTGCAAACAATTTTTTGGTAGCATTAAAACTCCTTGTTTTTAATAGGACATCTGCTTAAGAGAGAAAGGAGGCTGCAGAAGAGAGTAAGGGAGAAAGGGGGAAAAAAAGCTCAATTTTTATCGTTGGAATTATGCTTATGCCGATAACCAAATCCTGTTTATACAATTTCAACAAGGTTTTGAAAATTCTTTTGGAAAATAAAATTGACAGCCACTAAAGATATGAAAATAGGCCTTTACAGATAGCAAATTGAGGCTTGTAGATGAAAGTTATTCTCCAGAACCGATAATGATGCAGTAGTCAGTGCTCCAAACTGCATTCTAAAGGCACACGTTAGTTGAATAAATCAATCATCACTTACAACTGGCTCTTTCTTTTCGGTAATCCTAAATGCTTAGTGGATGTAACAGATCTCTGTCATTTATATATTAAAAAAAAAATAGTGAGACATGACAGAAATCCTGCACAACCTATGGTTCCATGCTAACAACATATAGACAGCCTACAGAAGTTTCTTTTTAGTCACAAGAAGGCCATCTTTAACGTGTCATCCACAAGAAACTCCATCAGTAAAAAAACTGGTGTGCAGGAGAGAAAGCAATGCTGCAACTCACTAAAGTCAACTGAAATCGATGCACAACTGAAATGACTCCACAACAATAAAGTCACTGCAGGTGAACTTTTAATATTGGTTTAAACGAAGCTCGCTCACTATCCACATGAAGTCTTCTTTCTTCGTCTGTAACTATCACCCGTAGAAATTTATATAATTCATTTCTTCTCTCTCCCACCCCAAAAATAATTCAAGTTGTGACATAGTTTTGCTGATCTTTCCTGGAATTTTTTTATATAAATGTAATTTTTGAAATAATAAATAGCCAAGCTCCTAGATCCAGAAAGACACTGCTGCCACAAGGATTATATAGATCTCTGACAAGCATATGTGTAGACATTCATGATTCCCCTTCCTAAAAGTTCTGAGTGATGAACAGATGGCAGAGCTTCCAAATGCACAAAGATGCTGCCACCAACACAACCACCAGCACCACAAGGGTCGGTCAATCTTGCAGAACTGGTTGCAGAAACACCAAACACATCCAGGCTTCTCAAGCACACTATATAGGGCAGTCATCAGCACACTGTGACACATTCTTCAAACAACTTCCAGGACACTTGGCCACAACTTTTGCCCACCATAGCTACAAAAGAGTGGCTGCCATCAAAGTAGTTTCTTTTTCAAGATCTCATATACCATTCGTCGCCGAAAATAGGGCATGTCTTTCTGCAACAGTCAGTTTGTACTTCAAGTCAGTTAAAAAAAAAAACTTCTCATCAAAGACAACTTCAGATCTTTTTAAATAATTTTAACACATTTTTTTCTAATCTGCAATAATTTGTAAAAAGATGTCATTCCTTGAACAGATATATTATTTTAGCCATTTTATAAGAACATAGTGAAAAGGTTTTGAATTAAAGATTCAAAATAGGTGATCAAAAAGAATTTACAAAAACTCATGTTGTATAGATGTGTACTCTTTTCAACAAGCTAGTTAATCATGGCACACACAATGTGCATTAAATTCAATCATTTATAAAAAGCAAAAAGTGATGAAATGACATGACATGACTTTCCATGAAATAATAGTGAGCACATAGCTGATACAGATGGTCTTGGCAAGTAGGAAAATGCTTTTTCAAAATTATTTAGTTCAATTAACACTAAAAGTGTTGTCAAGTGGTAAATTAAGGTAAGAACAGGTGATTTCTGTAAATTCTGAATTTTAACTAGAGATCTAAAGATATTTTTGCATCATTTCCAGTCTATTCATGATTTTTTTTAATGCTTGAAGCTTTAGTAGGTACCTGTGTGAATGTCAGGGTTGTGTTGTGATGTGACGTGCAAATTTGTACATAAAAAAAACTAACGTTAGACAACAACAGTATCTTACTGTTTTCTAGTGAAAATAAGTAACTTTCTTGCAAAGCTATGCTTTTACGGTTATGCTGGTCCATAATATAGGCACGTTGATAATATCTGTGGTAATCTGTATTCTTTTAAACCAGAATTGCTGTTCTTTTGCCTTTACCTGTGAGAAAGTGATTTTGGCACCTCGAGTGATGCTCTCAGCATACATACATGAGAACATGCCACAGTCACTTCCGTTCATTTGCTGTGGAATGTCCTGTGGAAAATATAATTTCATTATACTCTCATGATACATGTTAAGATGGTACAGTCACTTCCATTTATTTGCTGTAGAATATCCTGAACAATATATGACCTCTTTACACCTTCATTCTACATAAAGCAAAAAGCCCTGAGGCTGTCTCCTATAAGTTTTTTCATACCGCAAACTGTACAGTTTGCACTTATCTTTTTAAAGTTCAAACCAACATTAGTAAAATGGTTTTGAAAATCTTCAGTCAAGAGCGCCACAAACAAACCTTTACGATTTCTGTCATCCACTCAGAAAGGTCGAGCTCCACATTTCTCTTTTCCTTGCTCTCGTCATATAAATATTGCCTGCAGCAAGTCAAGGGATAAACATGCAGATGCAAGATAATTATATGCAAAAAAAGCATTTATTAACTGAAGATTTTTATAGCACATATTCACACCCATAGAGAGCATGCTCTTAGCGCTTAAAATGGGGAAGAGACATGGACTAAATAGATAGAACACGAGGGATGGAAGAATAAACAACAGTACTGACGACAAACAGAAAACAAAGATAGAAAACACAAAAAGGCACCAAGTAACAGGAACAGGCAATAAAATGATTCTGAAGAGAAAGATGGGTAGAAAAGTAGCAAGAGCGGGAGGAGGGGGGGTAAGAAGGACGAGCATTGTGTGGACTGTGTTAGGAGAAATGCTCAAGGAAAAGGTGCGTTTTCAGTGCAGATTTGAAGGATTCAGTTGTAGGAAGGTGGCGGATATGGAAAGGTTGCTTACAACCTGTCAAAGCTATTTATCAGGTTAAAATAATGAAAGCATCTATGGCCCCTCTGCACCATAGTAATTCCTGCTCTGAACACATCTGCTGAAAGAATGCTGTGAAAAGTAAACACCACTCACCGAACAGTATTTAGGCACTAATAAGGAAAAACCACTTACCTAACAGCATTTAGGCACTGACAAGAAAAAAAAACACACTTACCTAACAGCATTTAGGCACTGACAAGAAAAAAAACCCACTTACCTAACAGCATTTAGGCACTGACAAGAAAAAAAAACCACTTACCTAACAGCATTTAGGCACTGACAAGGAAAATAACCACTTACCTAACAGCATTTAGGCACTGATCATTGTTGCCACCCATGGAGTCATAGTAGCAGATTTTTTTCTCTTTCATGAACACAACCTGGCAACACAAAATGGTTGACAACACATGGTAGACAATAATTTATAATCCAAAATACCTTCAAAATTCACACCCAGAACAAATGTCCAGTCAATGATACAAATATTCCTAATCAAAGAGAAGATTTACATTTTTAAGCCAGGGAGAGGGGGAGATTATTTATGTGTAATAATCTCTGGTGGGAGAGCTGGCAAAAGCCTGGGGATCTATAGATAACTTTCTTCACCTCATGATTAAGGCTTTAAGATCATGCTCATTCCAGTTAATGACTACAATGGATGTATGACTTTTGCTATTTGGTTGTTGATGCGAAAGCTGTCAGTATTACACAGTAAATGCCCTAGATGGAATGTGTTAAAATAAGAATTCTTTCAATCCCTGACTGCCAGAGGAAAAAAGTTATTACCTTTATGACATTTAGCTGCCCAACAACAGGATTCATACCTGGCTAAACTAACTAAACTAAATTAAACTGCCATCTAACACTATTTAACACTTTTATACAATGTGATATGCAAGATGTCATTCTGCATTTAACACAAATCTGGACTGCAAAGAACAGTGAGTGATTTGTCCATTGAAAACAAGGACTTTTTGGTTTTAAGGGGGGTCAAACCCCGTTACTTCAAACTGTATGCCAGTTCATTCTTCTTAAAAGATGACAAAATATGATAACACTCACAGCTATTATAATAATAAAAAATGAAGATTTGTATGGCGCATATTGACACTCATAGAGAGCATGCTCTTAGCGCTTAAAACAAGGAAGAGACATGAACTAAATGGATAGAACATGATGGGCGTAAGAATAAACGACAGTACTGACGACAAACAGAAAACAAAGATGGAAAACACAAAAAGACACCAAGTAACAGAACATAGAAAATATAGGGATTCTGCAGAGAAAGATGGTAGAAAATTAGCAAGAGCAGAAGGGGGGAGGGTAAGAAGGACTAGCATTGTGTGGACTGTGTTAGGAGTAATGCTCAAGGAAGAGCTATTACTTGCTAAATATAGTACAACACTGAAAAAGACTGAATTTCTCACATCCAAGCTATATTTCCTGCCACTAATTCCAAAACTTGAGACTGCAGTGCAAACAATGTGTTCTTTGGTCATTTGTCTTAAGACAATGATAGAATCAGGCACTTACAGAAAAGGTGGTGATAACAGTCAATAACAAAAACTTGTTCACCTAATGCAGAAGTAACATTATATCTGATACAGTTGTAGGCAGCAGAAGCTAAACATGCATGGTGGAAAAAACAGGAGAGAGGGAAAAGGGTCAGGAATATCCCTTAAGTTGCTTACACAGAGGCACCAGTGGACTCCCAGGTGTACAGGCATTATCAAGTAGTGGTGAGAGAAAATATCTATTCTGCGAGTCCATCTTTTGACAGCTGCATGACCACCACTTATAAGCTTGGGATAGAAGAAGGTGTTAAAGGCATACACCTTGGGGAAGCCTTCCTGCTGGCCTCGTTCCATTAACAGGTTCATGTAGAAGTTAATGACCTAGTGAAACAATATAGTCAAAAAAAAACAGTTTAGCATTTTGCAGTCATATGGTAAATTTTACATCAGCAGCTGTTTCACACTCTTCACCTACAATCAGCACTTGTCACTACTTGAGCGACAGTGGCAATGACAATGACCAGGAGAAAATAAACACAAATTTTACAAGCACTTTTGAGAATATTTACAAACTTATTTTGGTGCATACAAACATGAATTTTTAAGGGTAAGTCTTTCATTCAAACTCTGAAGCAGCTACTACAGTACATGCTATACAAAACATTTAACATCATCTCTGAAATGCTGCTTAATTTGAATGGATGGAACAGCATCTCATTTCCCAGAGATATTTTATCTGCTTTACTCAAAGTAAATTTACTCACTTCATCATTGAGCCAACTAAGACCACGGAGTGTAGCGATATCAGATCGTCTGATTTGAAGACGGAATGCCTCCGAGAGAATCTGTGTTAGTGGGCCTCCATCATATGCCCTTTTAATCTCTTGTTCCATTTCTTCTGTAAGTTCTGAAATATTACAGCTCATAAGGAGCAGGTCTTACAGGGAACTAAATTTTAGGCTATTCTGTTAATTATATCCTGTGCCTCACATACTAATGATTTGTTGTGAAGGGTATAAACATAAAAATGTTTTAACTAATTTCATACAGTTAAACAGACAATTATTAAATATGCATGATTAAATATTTAATTTTTTAAATCTTGTTGGTATATACCTTTAAAATGTTAACAGTTAAAGCACTTTTGTTTGGAGTCTTGTTTACACATTATAAACTCTTCACCAAAAAAAGCTTATCAAACACATCTGGTTTAAAGAATGTTACACTATATTGTCTCCTCGCTGATAAAAACCAAGGGCCAGTTGCACAGCACATTTCTAATTTTAAACACTTTTAGGCCTTAAATTGTTTTAGATGATCAATTTAAAGTGCACATCACAATTTTAGAATTATTAAAACAAAAACTGCTTTAAGTAACAAAGTTATTTAAGTCTGACTTTCCGTCCTGTGAGTACAATTGTTTGTATGTTCTTGTGCAATGCATTAAATGGCAGAGAAGAGATTTTACTTCTTTAGAACAGTTTTAAGGTTTAGAAACATGTTGTGCAACTGGCCCCAGGGAAAAAACTTGCCTGGTAACTTTGTTTCTTCAAATTCTGGCCAAGGTGTTTCTTCAATGACTTCTGGTTCCTCATCAAAGAGACGCATTTGTTCTCGTAGCTGGAAAAACCATTATCCATTAAGTCAATTCTATTGACAGTTTAAGCAAAAATGCCAAAGAACATCATATGCTCAAAGACAAGCACACAATTGATTATCAGATAAATACAGCACTCAAAAGCCCTCTGTAAGACTATACTGATGATGCTTGAAACACCAACAGAGCTAACTTAAAAAGATTTAAAATTGCTAAAATCAACATTTTAAAGTCATCATTTTTACCATAAACGATAAAATTGTGCCTATGATGCCATGGTGATTGTAAAGGGATGAAAACCTGCAAAGTTTTAAAATCTGACAGTTTACTGCCTTGTTAACTGAGGTATTAACACAGAATCCTACAGCTGTTGCCATTATTTGAAATTTACTGCTACAACTAATAACTCAGCTACATGTACTAATAAAAATATATTAACTTGACAGGTCATAATGGAAAAGCATACCTTTTTATCCAGGTTACCAAGTCTGCTTTCTCTCTGAAACAAATTTAAATTATTAAATTATTAACATTATTTAGAACTATTACAAGATGGCTGTTAAGTGTCATTTGGAGTAGTCACATCTCATGATTCTTCATGCTAATGGTGGAGCCTGTTGCTCTTGTTCTGACCTGGTTTGGAGTAGTTTACAGCATTGTAAATTGTGTAAGCACTAATGTCTATATGTACTTTAAAATGTAGTATTCAGTGTCCTCTTCACTGCAGCAATAGTCATTCCATCCAACATAACCCATTACATAGATCTCTTATGTAAACTTTCTCATGAAAGCAAATATGCTTAATGCCCATTCTTTCGATCACTCCTTTTTTCATAAAAGCAATGATCTGTTCATTACCCGTTCTTCAAGTAGTTTTTTCTTTGCTTCTGCTTCTTTGATTAGCCGTTTTCTTTCCTTTTCTGCTTCTTCATATTTACTACTCCTGTCAACAAAGTCAGCATTAAAACTTTAAGAAGTATATCTAAGACTGCACATAAATAGTTCACCATATATTTTTTAGATGTCATAGTTGAACACTGGACCAATCAAGATAAATTTTTACCAAAAAAAAGGATTCTGTGCCCAATAAGCTGCTCATTGGGTGTAGAGTGTGGCACACAAAATACAAAGTACAGTCCTTTTCTTCCACTGCCTTACTTTAACAGGGTTCACACAGGTCTGGAACGACTACATTGAAAACAAAAACTTTATAATGACCATTCTAGGATGTTTTCATAATGCACAGACACAACTAGCTACAGGCTATCTGTCACTCATATTTCATGTTATTAGATTAATAGATTAAAGAAAGAAGCTATAACCTGGGGTACTACTGTATTAGCCATTTTCTTATCAGGACTAAAGAGATAATTTCAACTCTATGGTGCTTCTTATTCTTTCTGTGTCCGTGTTTTCAGGTGTGCTTTTGAACTAGCTTCAATCATGTAAGCAATATTCCAAAATACATTCCAGAATGTTCCTGTCACCAGAACAACAACCTATGGTCACAGGACTTTTGGCTACTGTGCTGCAAAACAATGGAACTCTCTTCCTTTCCATATCCGCCACCTTCCTACAACTGAATCTTTCAAATCTGCACTGAAAACGCACCTCTTCCTTGAGCATTACTCCTAACACAGTCCACACAATGCTCGTCCTTCTTAACCCCGCCCCCTTCCCTCTTGCTACTTTACCCATCTTTCTCGCAGAATCACTATATTTTTCTGTTCCTGTTACTTAATGCCTTTTGTTTTCTGTTTTGTCAGTACTGTCGTTTTCTTTCGTCCCTTTGTTCTGTATCTACTTAGTCCACGTCTCTTCCTCGTTTTAAGCGCTAAGAGCATGCTCTCTATGAGTGTGAATATGCGCTATAAAAATCTTCACTATTATTATTATTATTATTAAAATATACACTGTGCTTTTGCCTTTATTGTCCTACAATATCCAGTCTTTGTAAACTTTTTCTTTTAACCATGTTGGGAACTGCACATTCCAACTTTCCCGGCATGATGACTTTGTTTGCTTCCTTGCCAGTTGCACAGAAAAATATTCCCAAGTTTTTTAGTTGAAAAATGGCTGCCTATCACTATTGTCTGCAAACACAAATTGAACTTATTCCTTATGCATGGGTGGGAGCCAAAAATGGCAAAAAAATCCTGAAGTATGGTCTAATCTAGACACCACACTTAATATTCTAACAATAAATGTTATGATTTAAAGTATATATATATATATATACATTGTGAGAGATACTTATTTCGACAATCAACTCTGTTTTAGCTCTATATGAAGTATCCTGCATAACTGAAGAATTAGTTACCCATTAGGGCGCTATCTTTGCCTCGGGCAGTTTATTTTGGAGGAAATTATTTTGGTTATATGGTGTTACATGATTCTTTTCCACCTTTTAAAGATGTGGTCACCTTTGTCATGGCATTATCCAACTGCACTACAACACATTTGTTAGTATGTCCACATCATTCCTTCCTTAATTCATCAAGTCGTATCTTTTCCTGACATTACCTTACCTGTTTCAATCTGAGACGAAAAGACTCTTGCTCTTTTTAACAGTTCATCTTCTGCGTGGGATTGTTTTTGCTTCCCTCTTTTCTCCTTCCTCTGTGTGCAAGTGCACTTTGTGTGTGTGTGCCCGCGCGCGAGCGCGACAGTCCTTAAAGTGGTGCATGTTTGTTTCAAAATAATATGCGGAACGACTTGCTTTTTTCTAAGTTTCGTCAGAGTTGTGGGACCTGAACATGCCATTCTAAAAACAAGTTAAAAAATATTAGATTATGCTCATCATATTCAAGATTTTTTCCCCTGCGAAGCTATCATAATTTTTCTACGTTATTCTACTTTCAAGTTTTGTAAAAATGCCACAAGTTCTGAAGAACAACAGCACTTTTTTTTTAATTTCCTAACTTGCAAAACAAACAAACACTTAATTAGAGAGGAAGTTTTAAGTATTGTTCTTGGTAACAAAAGCCTTGGAAGAAACAGCTCCCATCCCAGCCTGCAAACAATATTTTATAATTCGCTGGAGGGAACAGAAACACAATTTCAATATATTTATAAAAAAAAATTCAACAAGGTGACGCGTATACTGGACCGAATGGCAACAGGCAATATGAAATATACACCATATTTTTTCCCTGTACCTGTCTCTTACTGCAGCCCTGCCTTTTTATTGTCAGGTCATCCCCACTACTCCCCCTTCACATCTCAACACTCTCAGCCATCAGTCCTCGGTGCAACCTTTTGATCTCGCTTTCCCCCTAAAATCAAGCCTCCGGAAACACTGGAGATCACTAGACAGAACTTCAAAGCCTTTCATAACCATAACCTCATGACATTCCTGTTCTGGATGGTGAAAGCTAAAAGTCGCAAACAGAATCAAAACTTGCGCTACTACGATTGTTGAAACTGCCTTTCTGTAGTTCCTTCTCATTTTTACCAAGTTTTGGTTTTTCACTGCCCGCCCCCTCTTAGTCATTTTATTTTCCACCCTAGTCTTTTTTTTAAAACTGCGAAGCACATGTAAATGTGAACACACTTTACACAAATAAGCACTACTATGCAGCGTTTTTTGTAAATAAAGACCTGACCGCATCATATATGGACCTTAAAAATAAACACTGTTATGGCCTTATTTTGTCCTCCCCCAAATCACAGACTTAAAAGCACCTTTAAGGTACACACCCTTCAGACATAAAATATTTTGCTGGGTGGATAACGTTTTGCAGTCACTGGTGCAAGCAGCTTTTTAAAACACAACAACCATTTCATAGACAAGTACATGACCTTAAACCTTGAGTGTAAATCCAGTTTTTCTCAACAATACATATTATCAATCTATTTAGCACCAAACCATACAACAGATCAACTCACTGATGTATACAATGTGTATTAATCTCACCTTATAAGGGAACCATGTTTAGCATACATGCAGCAGAAACTCACTAATATTGAAAGCTTTGCTGGCAATGAAAATCCTCCACCAAAAAATGATGTAATTTAAAATAAGAACAGTCACCACATCCAAAACCATGGTCATCAGTCATACTTATATAACAAGAAGTGCATTTCATCTTGTTATCTATCATCATCTCTTCTCTTATTACTGCCTAAAAAAAAAAACCATTAAAAATCTTGTCAAGAATCAATAAGCTTGTTTACTTACATTTTAGAAAGCCAGTCACCATTCAAATATTCTGAGGACTTAAAATCAAGGGAGACTGGTGATGGTCTGGACGTTATTCTGCACAGAAATGACACGAAAACTTTCCAGTTAACCATGTAAATTGTGCAGCTGTAGTTTTTAAGACTTGCAACTAAGTTACAATGAAAATGTCAGAGTGAAGTGATGACTCAAGCTATCTTAATTCATCAACTGTTCATCAAATTTATCAAAATATTATCACAGAAAAACTAAGGCCAGTATATTAATAAACTTACCCCCCCACCATACACTTAAACTATTTTAGTGTGATGTTTAAAGACAGGATTGTATAGAGTTCATGGTCCCAAATAATTCCTTGCGATACAACGAATGCTTTATGTAATTATAAGCAATCTTTTTTCTGTGATCATTCTTTGACCACAGCACTTCAGATTCAGTTGCTTAGCTAGCAAAGCTTAGCTAGGCCTGAAACGTAAAACTCACATACTTTCTCTGTTCAAACTACAGAGTTAGTTTCATGTTCCAAAAATCTGAGAGATTTTGGTACAGAAGATATGCTTGCTGCACAATGAAATCTGAAATGTATGGATCCTTCAGTGTATAGCGAATGAGTGTGCTTTACTTTATACACAGTAAATGGGAAGATGTGAAGAATAAGCCATACTGTTACCTTGCTGTGAATATTTTATTTTAAAAGTAGCTTCAAAATCTGGCAACAAAATTCAAGTTAAAAACACACGCTACCATCTACTTTCCTTCCCTGGAGTTACAGAGATGTATGCAGATGTAGATAAAGCATGTATCACAGTGATTTGCATGAAATACAAAAGACTTAAACAAACCTTATATCAGGTGATTTATTCAAGGGTCTGTCGCTTTCAGGTATTTGTATGGCTTTTTCCTTTGAAATAGCTGCAAACAGATTTTATTACACCAGACAAGTTCAAATATGCTGTCTCTAAAATGAATGTACTAAAACTCCCAACACAAAATAACATTAACAGAAAAATGCAGTTTAAGCAAATGATTGTGGATGTCAACAGTTTGACATAATGATGTTAGCTTCAATCTATACTGCTGACATGATTTCAAATTCTTTTGCCTAAGAATAATTGATCATACAAACTACAATACTTATATATTTACTACTGAAGAAAAATTGGGTCAAAAGAAAATATAAGCACCCACAGTTTCTAGCTTTTATCAAGATAAGATTCAAATGCATTCATCACAGAAGGAATTTTCCTGCTGCTGCCATGTTAGCATTATGATTTTCTGTAGAGGATGACTCCCTAAGCCTATATCTTTCCCAAGATTGTCCACAAGGCTGTGGGAACATTCTCCCTTGGTTAGGGTGTGGTAATGTGGAAGGGAATGATGAAAATTCTATTTATGTAGTAAAAAAAAAAACATGAGCTTAGAAATACAACCAAATCTATGAAACAGAAATGTACTGGTCATGGCGCTATGCCTATGTGTTTGCAACCTGGCCGACCCATCAGCTGTGGTTCAATTGGAGAAGAAGTGGGCAGCACTAAGTGTATAAGCCCAGAGACAGGACTATGGAGATTGATAAATTAGCAGTCTCCTGGGCAGGGATAGCAAAAAATGTGCTACTGAAATCAAAACAGATATAAAGATGAGAGAAGAAATATCCACTGTTATGTGGAATGTCTGCACAGTACACTAGTGCAGCAAAGTGAAACAACTCCCCCAATCTGCTAGAATGGTACCGGTGGGACATTGTAGGACAGGCTAGGATTTGAGGAGACATCAACCGACAACAGCCACAAATTTTGGTACAGTGGGAAGGACACTAGAAACAAGCATGCCATGGACTTTCTTGTATACAGGGGAGTGGTCAGAGCTATTACCAGCTGTACACTCATACCCACCATGCTGATCTCCATTACTAGGCCTCATAATGTCACCATTGTTTACGTATGTTCCAACTTCCACGGCAACAAAGGTTATAAAAGAACCAAAAAACTCCCCAAAAAACTTTGTTGTACTCAGTGACTGGAACACCAAAATCAACCCAAACGCCTACCAGCAATGGGCAAGAACAGTGGGTAAATTTGGCCAGGGCGAAACTAATGATAGGGGCCTCAGACTCTGAGAGTTTGCACAGAGCCATCAACTCAGCCAATACCCTACATCCATGGTTCTCAACCTCTGGGGCCAACAAAGGGCGTGCGAAGGCGGTCATTTTCTCATATCGGTATTGGTGGCTAAGGAGGGCACGCCGATGCACCTTTTTGTGTCTGGGGGTGGGGGCGTCACAAGTAAAAGGTTGAGAAACGCTGCCCTACATCCCCACAAGAAATCGAGGATGGGAACTTTGCACTCACCAGAAGGATTGGTCCATAAAAAAACTGACTTATCCTGCTGCCTAGTGCTTCAAATCCAGCAACAAAGCCAGGGCAAGGATATATCCAGTGACCATGATATTGTCTTAACAAGACTTAGGGTGAAGCCACTCAAACATAACCCAAATTTGCTTTCATTTGGAGAAAATACAAGACTCAAACATTGCAGAAATCTTCAATGCCAAAGTGGGAGGTAAATAAGCTGTTCTGAAGTTGGTGGACTGTGATGTAGACAACTTTCTAGAAACATCAAACAGGTACTACTGCCCAGGAATGCTATGGCATGATTAAAGAAAGCAGCAGCCTTGGGTCACAAATGGCATCCTAGATCTCTGTGACTTAAGATAAGACAACCTTGAAAAGACAAAGGAAAAACAAACCAGAAGTAGCTTCCAAAAACAAAAAAAGCAATTGTACCATCAGGAAATGGTTGAAGGCAGCAAGGAGAACTGGATCAACGGCCAATGCCAGACCACACAGGAGGGAATAACAGTGGGTGACCAACTACTAAAGACCCTCGAAAGACAGATCAACACAAAGACCTCAGTCACTGAAGACAGCAACTGAGAACTGCTGTGATCAACTGATGGACTGAACATAGCAAAAACCTGTACACATCTTCCAGCTAAATACAGACACTAATATCAAAACAACCAGACTAGAACCAGAGAACCTGCAGACCTACCAATCCTATGGAAAAAGATTAAAAGAGTGATATGCAGTCTGAAGGGAGGAAAGTCACCTGGCACTAACAATGTCCCATACGAGCTGCTGAAGCAGTGTGGGTATGAAACAACAAAAGCCCTCACTGCCAAGTCAGATAGTCTGGGAACACAAAGAATGATTAAAAAAAATATAAAAAAGATGCCCTATCGACTGTGCTGTTCAACATCTTGGAAAACATCATGCAAGAAACACTTCACAACCATCACTAGTATATTTTATTAGGGTATTTCTGTTGTAGAAGTGAGCATGTCTATTCTACATGAATATAGGTGCATGGTTGTTGGTGATTTGGGCTATTTCTGTCTATTACTTTTGCAAAGCGCTTTGAGCAGATTGTTGGAAAAGCACTATATAAATGATCATTATCATTATTATTATTATTAGTGGAATGACTATTTGCAACCTACACTTTGGAGAAGATATCGATTTGATAGAAAGCAATGATAAAATTATTTTTCCTCTAAAAGCAGTAACTGCCTCGAAAGAGATTCTACAGATGGTGATGTGATTAGTTAAATAAGATTATCTAGAGAGTTTAGAGATATCATCCATGAATAACTGTCTTCTACTTTGACAACAATCTTTCTTCGATAGCATTTAAAAAAAATCAATAGGATTTTTGTTTTATAAATGTTAGTTTAAATAGTATTATAATAACAGTAATAGTAGCAAAAGAAATATATTAAACATTTTTCAACAAATAAATACAACTGAATGCTATTCTTAAAGTATACCTTGACAAAGAACTAACTCCCTTTTAAGCAAAGCTTGTTCATCCCTACATCTAAGATGTTAAAGCAATGCTACCACTGACCTGGTGAGCAATTCTGATGCTGCTGTGCTTTGCGAGGCAGAGGAGTTGAATGGATTGGCATTGTTCTCCCTGGTACTCTTGGCACTATAAAAGTGTCATGCATGGTCCTTGACTTAGAAGACAATGCTGAATCATCTAAAGTTTCAAGAACAGATGTCGCTTGCAGCACTCTGCTAGGTGCAGCACGATACCGTGATGTCTGTGTTTTATCGGACTTAACAACACTCAACACATTGGGTAAACCTTTGGGAGTTTCCAGCTGCTGCGTCCCAACAGTTCTGAAATAGAACTTTTGATTTTAAATCAGAGACTGGCATCAAACATTTACCAACAAAAGTAGCAAATTACTGCAGTTGACAGACTTATAAAGGAACTCATAACCATGCATTTAGTCATGCAGTCATTTTATAGACAATATCTATTTTTGTTTATAAAAACATTTACATACAGTAAAAACATGACAGAACAAGAATCTCGTAATAAATCATTATCTTAAAATATTTTGTTACATGCTCTAAAACGTTATTATCATTGATGGCAAGGATGATGAAAATGCTTATGATTACCTGTGCACCTGATGTTCATGGTTAACAGATACAAGACGACTGGGGGAAACCACATTGTGGTTACTATGATAACCCAAGTCCACTGTGGTGTGCTGCTGTAGTAACTTAAGATACTGTTCACGCTCCTTCAGCTTGAAACACTAGAAACCAGATCAAAGTAGTTACTCCCAGAATTGAGGGAAAGAAACCTCACCCCTTCCCTGCCATAAATATGCATCTTCACACTTCAGGATCAGCAAGCACACATTACAATATAGACATTATGTGACCTTCACACATGCATGACGCCTTTTCTCATATTTAAAACTGTCAGCAGATGAAACCACAGAATGCTCGAACGTGCTAATACAAAAAAAGGGAACATTAAACATGTATTTGGAAAAACATGCACACATGTGCAGAAGACTGAAGACTGGCATTCCATTTCCATAAGCTTACTTGTTCAACAGTACTTTTCTTGCCAGTATGCCCAGCTCTAGAGGATGAAAAGGATGATCGTCGTGATGACTGTGCTGAGCTGTCTGTAATGCTGGGTCTCTCTACTATGTACACATCGCCATTCATGTCTAGTTGAAAGAAATATGTCATCATTCAATAGCAAGAATTTTTTCTAGTTTTTTTTAAATCAGGATTGTTCCTGAAAAATCTTATATTGTGTGTGTGGCTGGTATGCTGTTTATATTGGTTGTAATTTACGACATCTTGTTAATTGTTTGGGTTGAAGCCTTGTTAGATTCTTAAGGTTTGTCCTAACTAGTCATGTGATGTACCTGGCACAATGTTTTTTAGAAAGCTGTTTGGTTTTGTTTAATGTCTGTTTAAGAATTGTAAAGTGCAATAAGCATGTTCAATGAATGCACTATGTTTATAAAAATTATTATTAGATTCAATGTTGACAATAAAATCATAGCAGAACTGCAAACTCAAGATCCAAAGACACATCAGATTTTAGTGCTTGATGTTGCTTTACAGACATATAACAGCAACATGTAGAACATGTATATAAACACAGCTCGAAAAACAATCACTCTGACCTAATATATGTTTACAGACATAACACAGTAATATATAGAATATGTATATAAATAAAGCTTGAAAAACAATCACTGAGACCTAATATGTTTACTCCTGAAAAAAACTTAGCTTTGTGTCAACATCTAATCAGACACAATCTCTCACAGCACTTGACTAAAAGCAAAATCCCTCAGCAGTTAGTGTGTCTTCTGCTCACTGATTCTGCAGTTTCTAAAAGTACATTTCAGAAATAGTTTATATATTTAGTTTAATGACTCCAAGGCTATAGAAAGATTTTGTCTTTTTGCCATTGTTACTATACTATGGAGGACAACAAGTAAAAATTGTCTGCTGGAATATTATTCCATGCCACAGTAGTTGCCATAACACTATAGTGACATGGCCTGCTTTCCTGTGTTGGAAGTGACATGGCCTGCTTTCCTGTGTTGGAGTAGGAGTTTGCACCTTGCACTGATTACAGGTACAAAATATACACTTTGCAAGCAGACATTTCATAAATGACTGTGCAGAACACAGAGTATGCATAAATATATTGCTAACATCGATCAAAATCTGCACAAAATTTCAACATACCATTACACCAATCAACATAGTTGTCATTAGTTGTGATTATAGTCAACTGACTAGTCCACCTGCTTGTCTTCCTCTGCAGTTTTATGACACTCTTTCTCTACTACTTGTTCCCTAATTCCTCTTTGTGTCTTCTATGTTTATCTTTTATTACTTGTCTGCATAGTTGTTTTTCCTTCCATCCTTCAGATTCTGTCCATGTCACCTACTTGTTTGAAGCACTGAGAGGATGCTCATCTCTTGAGCGTAATGATGCGCTATATGTGCAGTCTTGCATTGGTGGCCACATAGCGTTTGACAGAGCTTTACTAACTACACAAAATCATGTTTGTCAACAGCACTGGACAAATAAAGTCTGTGACCGAACTATCACTTGCTTGTCCTACGACACCCTATAACCTGACATAGCCCAGACATGCAACTAGAGCATGCATTGTGAGTAATGTTACAGTCTTTCTATCAGTAGTGAAGGACATTCAGGTATGAACCTGACCTTCCGCAGCACAATGACTTGCTTATTTTATGACTAACAGTAAATGTCCATAAATAGCAGTGTTTGGGTTTCAATGTTGGATTAATTTATTCAACGAATTTACGGTATTTAACTTACAGTAAAGTTACTCTGTAGGAGATAATATTTATTTTTGGATGTGAGAATATTTTGTTTTGACGCCTAATATAAGGTGATGTTTAAATTTGAAATTACCCTCGAGAAGGCCTTATGCAGTCTTGTCTTGTGTATGTTATTTGTTTTATTCCCCTTGACAGTATTCATTGCCTGCCTGGAAAGCCCACATTTGGTTATTGGTGTATGTTCATAAATGCATTTTCTGAGCATAGATGGGTGTCAAACATTGATGGTTGCAAATAATTTGTGTTGTCTGAACCCCTTAATCCAGGAAAAAGAAAAACCCACAATATAATGTGACCTGGATAGTCTAAGGCAATCTTCGTGATTTACTGAAAGAATGCACAATTATCATGAGTGTGTGGACTGCCACAATTATAGGAATAATAAAGCATGTTTTCTTTATAAAAATACATCCCATCTTGCTTAATTTTTTAACGTTTCAAAAGCTATTATGCATGTCTAACAAAATTATATTCACTAGAAACTGCAATGTATAATTTGCTACACTTGAAATGCATCATCACTCCAAGATGTCAAAATGGTTGTGAAGAATAATGAAAAACAAACAGACATTTGTCACTAATTCACAGATATCAAGCATAATTACAATGACTTAACAGCTTACCAGCTCCATTCTGACCATAGATAGGTGTCCTTCCCAAATAGTCCAGATTCTGCAAATTAAGCAAATAAAATTTCTAGAGGCAAATTAAAACTTTTTACTTACATGTGGAGATGTCACATCAACATTTTCAATTTGCATGCAACAATTACAGGATCACAGTCCATCCAGCCCTGATGTACATCATGACTGCAGAAGCACCGAATACCAGATACTATAATGTGCTAATGCAATCCCATCATAAAATACCATAATTTTCATTGCATAATTAAAACCATTTCTGAAAGATAACTGTATAGTTGTCTAATGAGAAGTCTCTTACATAAGCACACTTTCAGCCATCATCATCCAAAAAAGTAGCTACTACATTTTAGGGCTATGGCTTTCATGTAACACTTAAGACAGCATTACTAGACTGCTTTTTACAACTCTTGCCAGATAACCATTATATATTGTTTCTACTGGCTGACCACAACATGAAAATAGCAACTAAGAGAAAGCAAATCTTCAAACATACTCTTGAGTGTGAATGGGAAGAGTTTCCATTTGTAGCAGTGGTGGCAGTACTGCTACACTGGTCAATGAGTCTCTGCTTCTCTCTGTCTCGATCCCATTGACTTGCAGAGTGTCTGCCACCTTGGCTCCATCGACCATGCTGCTGTATGGGATGCGAGTAGTAATTATCTTGAGGCATTGTTTTCTTCCGTACCCATTCTGACATCTTACTCATTGGAAGTGTGATGAAGGAGAAAACTGCTTGAGTGCATATGGAAAAAAAAGAAGAAACCAAACAATTTACAAGCTAGAATATACATGTATGAGTCACGTCAGCAGAAAATAATCAAAAATTAAATAAGCTATCAACACATTCTAAGACAGTTAAGGCCTTAAGCATCTTATGAAGTACATTAGCAACCATCACTAATAAAACAGCAATTAATTAACATAAAACTTTTATACAACACAATAATAAATAGACAAAAAAATTATATTTTACCATTATCTAAAATAGTCCCACCATCATAATCACCATTATAAGGAGAGTTTTGCAAAGTATGAGACCTTTATTTATGGCATGAAAAGAAGACTTTAGGCTGCAAATTAAAACAATTGAAACCATGATAATATGTTTAACAGATGGCTAAATAGGTGGAAATAATCCTGTACTTGAAAAAGCTGCAAAGAGGAACAAAATCATAAAAAGAAATCATTCCCACATAAATGTAGACTCACAGCTTTGAGTAGAGCTTGTATCTTCTCTAGGTCTCTTTACTGATATTATTTCGACATCAGAGTCGTCGTCATCACTATGAAACAAACGACGACCACCATAAAAAAAACAAGAAATTTAGAATGCACAACACACAAAAACTGCATCAAATATAACTGTGCTGTGTCAGTATAAAAATATGTACTAAATCAGTTAATGATTACAAATCATTTTTCATAAGGAAATTCCTCAATGCTTCTTCTCTGGCCCCAAAGTTTGTAATTCTCTGCCCCTTTTTATTCAAACTAACTTGAAAGGCTTCAGGTCTGGTCTCAAAACCCATCTTTTTATAAATACCTTTCAAAATCCACTCACTCTTTTTCTCACTCCTCAATTCTAAATATTGATCCACAAACCATCAATGTTTACTAGTGGCTATGTTGTCTGTATGCTGTCAGGGTCATAGGTCATTTCACCCCAAGACCATTTTCCCCTACCATTTCGTCTCATACCAAGAGTCAATTCACACCATGTAGGTCCATTTCGTCCCAAGACAAAAAAGTCAAATCATCCCAAGCCCAAAAGGCGAATAAGTATGATGTGCATCAAGCTAAATGAGTATACCCGATCAGCAAAAACTCTGCACGTGATAATAATAAGCAAAAAAAAAAAATCAAAATATAAATTCACAATAAAATGACAAATTCTTTAATTTAAAAGATTCTTTGAACAGAAGATATGGTCACTACATGGTGGCTTAACATGGCTCTGTTGAAAATAGGCAGCTGAGCTTGTGTATCTGTATTGTTTGAATAACGTATGGCTCTTTTGGTAATATTTGATGTTAATATGTACTTATTTCATCAGTGATCGATTCACCTTATGGGCTTGGGACAATTTGACTTTTCTGAATGGGACAAAATGGACCTACGTGGGACGAATTGACTTTGGTGTGGGATGAAATGGTTTTGGGGTGAAATGACTGGGCCCCACTGTAAGTTGTGCTTAATTGTGTTTTTACATTGTATGTGCAACTGCCATTACATTTGTTATCTTGTGAGCACAGTATATTAAGCTTGCTTCCATGGGGGGAATGTACCTTATAATTCAACTGTTGCTATTATTAATCCTTTCCTCTTATGCATAATGCTGTTGATTTTCAGCTCAAAATCAAGATTCTAAAATGACTGATTGGGATGCCAGAAATAAATAACCTGAAACAAGGCAAGAATCAAAGCTATTTTTTAAGTAATTAAGTTTTTTTCTTGGGGTTAGTGCCAGAGCAAAAAATGAATATTTATTTTTATCTATTTATTTACTTTATCACTATGATGTGCAATGTCTTGAATTAACTTTTCTCATGTAGATAACTACTTAGTTGATGCTTCTCTCAGATTAATAAGTTTGTTTTGCCCAAAGCAATTTGTAGCTGGATTGAAACAAAGATGAGGAACTATAATCAGTAAATAATATATTACATGCTTCACATACACAAAACAACTCTTGAGAAATAATTGTTAAGAATAAAAAACTGATATGCTATATTCAAATAATAAATATTTTTTTCTGAATAAGGATGAACTAAACAGAAGTAAATTGATTGATGACACCGTTTTACTAGTCTGTATAGTATGATAATCAATAAGCGTGAATAGCTTGGCCTTTGTTGTTTCATTCCGTGTTTTAAAAGAAAAACTCGAAATACGCGGCAAAGAATGCAACTGGAATGGGCCAAATATTTTACTTACAATTTTCGGCACTTTTTAAATATCTCACAAATCGTGTCCATTTTCAGTTGAATGTGTTGTGACTGGCCAATGCTTTGTGATAAACATCCCCCCAAACTCTCAGACTTAAGATTTCAGAATGCACACAAACGTAACCTTCTGATGGAAAACAGCCGAAGGCCTAGTGCAATATACATAAATAAAATCGTAAATAGTTCAGCGTGCATAACAAGGCCCCCTTTTTTTCGAAAAGTGTCCGTGACATGTTCTCACTCTAAAACTGTTTTTATACTCACGGAGTGTCTGCCGATCTTTTCCGCTTTCTTTCTGAACTCTGCTGCTCCTCATGAGGTTGATGTTGCCAGAGAGAGCGTATCCTATTTGAAAATGATTTCAACATTGGGGAAAAAATTGTTAAGATATCATGGAAAACTGTTTCCCCTCGCGCGAGCGCCACGGAAGTTGGCTTTCATGGTTTCATAGCGAGAAGATGGAGAGCGTTGTGTCACTACCTCCCTTAGAGTCGGGCGCACATAGCTTCTGATAAACTCTTTATATCACGGACCTTCATTACATTACAGTAAATGAAGCTCCGTGTTTTATATGTTAGTTCTGCTGGCTTGACCATCGTACGTTCAGATTTTATAATGATCTTTGCTACGTCGTAGAAGGAAGGTCTATTGTGTGTACGTCTTTCGAACTATTTGTATATTCGGAGTTTGTTTTCAGGAAATGCTTTCAGCCAATAAAAGTAAAAAAATCAAATTTTCGATATTTTCAGTTTTTCACTTGAATCAAATATACTGAATACTTATTTTTTCAAATCTCTATTCTAGTCCTGGTATGTCTATGCTTTTGTATTTTATGTGAATGCTGTGGATTGGTTGAACAGTGGTGCATATATATATTGACAGGGTGTAATGAATTTGTATGTCCAGATGTTTTGTTTTGTAAATACCATGAGCTCATTTGATGGTATGCACATCACAAACAGTATTATATTTTCCAGAAGATAAAGATATGCATATGTTGTGAGAGTTACATATGATGTCCAGTTGCCTATCCATTTTGTCTCCGTTTTAGTAAATAATGCCTATAGTGGCACTAATAAAAGAAGAGGCAAAATTAAGTAACTTTGTGACGTAAAGTAATCTGCTGCAGGATTAAGAATGCTACCATCATTGTAATGTGGGATTTATTAATTTATAGTTTTATTGTGTTGAATGACTACAGATGACAATGACAATGACCAACTTTAATTTATTTGTCCCAGTGGGCAATTTGAATATGGGAATGTGCTCTAGTTCAACAATGAATGGATAATGAAAAAAAGAAAAAGAAAAAAGTGAGATATAGATGCAAGATTCCCTCAACCATTTTCTTCATGAGCTATCCATATATTCTGGATATTGTTGTTATTTTTTATTTATCAAAATAGAAATGTACTGCTGTTTGGGGGAATAGCAGCAAAACCAACATTTATTTTAATGACACCCATCCTGATGTATGTAGTTTGATCAAGTCTTGCCATTTCTTACTGGTTGATTCATTGTTTGCACAGTACAATGTCTTCAGTGGCTATGCTTAGACATGTCAACATTCCTATTTGCACAGAGAATCTTTAAGTAAGGGAAAAACTCCAAAGATCCTTGTATCTGAGTAGCACATAGATCCAAGGTTTTACAGAACAGATCCTTGTATCTGAGTAGCACATAGATCCAAGGTTTTACAGAACAGATCAACACAGTGTAGGTTATGCATGGAAACGATTGTAGAATTAAGAGGGCAATATTCTTTTACATCTCAGGCTTTGCTGAAAACAAAATTATGACTGGATTAGAAGGTGTGAGGATGATGAAACTGTATACTCTTCATGTCATTCCACATTCACAAGTGTATATGTGTTCACACACACACACATATCTGCACAAGAACTGTCTCTGGACTATTACCACCCATGACTATAGCTTTTCAGTGGCTTACTCATATAGCTTATAGTCCTAAAAACCCCATCCACACCCAAAATACCACTACTCACCCATGCACACACACTGCACTTTTACCAATATCCACTCGACACATGCAGGTGTAGGTACACACACCAAACAGTAATACACAGTAAATCACGAGTGTTACTTTTCATGTGGAGATGTTAGTTCTGGATTAAACTCTGCGCAATGTGCAATCTTCTGAATGGATACCTGCGCATTATGAATGGACATCATCATCAGCAGCAGCATGATTAATATAATGGAAACCAAACATTTAAATCGCTTATTAAAATTTTAGCACTGTAGCAATGGCACAAGCTTTTCTTTAATAATTTACAATGATATTTCAATTTATGAACATGTCGACATGCAAAAGCAGGCAGTTGTCTGGAGATGAGGGGTGCACTGCATCGCATCACCCATAACGCGGAATCCCATTACTTTACTGCCCCCAACACAGCGCCCCCGCCCACGCAGTTCATCAAGGACATAAACATTCCCGCGTCACACCAGGCATTACCAGAGAAACATCTAAACACAACATTCATATTATTTTATAGTAAAGTATTGTTTTTTTGTTAGCTATACACACTCAAACGTTAATCAGGATACGACATTACGCCATTTCTAACCCTTAAAGGAAGATCCTATCTCTTTCATTAAAAAAAAAAACCCTAAAGAACGTTTAAATGTTTGTACTTGTGTCTTTGATGAACCTAGAAAGCTGGGGCCAGTTGCACAACACGTTTCTAAACCTTAAAACTGTTCTAAAGAAGCAAAATCTCTTCTTAGCCATTTAGACGCATTGCAGAAGAACATACAAAATATTGTACTGACAGGACGGAAAGTCAGATTTAAACAACTTTATCTTACTTAAAGCAGTTTTAGTTTTAAAAATTCTAAAATTGTTTTGTGCACTTTAAACTAATTATCTAATTAGAGTTAAGGGCTAAAAGTGTTTAAAATTAGAAATGTGTTGTGCAACTGGCCCCAGAACAGGTGTATTTTGATGAGCCGTCGTAAAAACTGGTGCACACCATGCACCATATAGTTGTGAGTGCCATTACCAAGTCGAGGCTACACGTACAGAAGGCGCGAGATTTATGAGCGCGGAAAGCAGCAGGACTTGAACAAACGCCTCTGGTTATAAATTGTAAGTACATTTTTACTGTTATTCCAAAATAATTAGTTTGATACGCTGTATTTGGCACCTAAAGTATAACGTAAGACAGTAATTTTAGTTTTGTACCACACTTTAAGGCGAATTTAACATAACCACGACGATTCAGAGAAAAGATTCTTGTTGAGTATCGACTACCGTGTCGAGCTGCTGGTCTTCTTTTGGCGGTTTCCACTTTGTGACCGATGAATATAATTTTGATTATGCTGCTGTCCTTTTTGTCATAGAAATTGCTTTCTTTTTGTACATATACATACACTACAGGTATAGCCAGTTTTCCATCTCGTCAGTCTAGCCACGATTTGCGTGCGATGCTACCTCGCTCGACAGTTTCTCAAACGAGGGTTGATTTATTGTAATTGAACTTCACTGTTATATCTGTTCTCAAAATTCACATAGCCCTGCGCGTGCTGTAGCTGTTGGTGAAGGTTGACTTTATTTGTTTGAATTTTGTGGCAAGATAAACATATTATTTTGTGACGAAATAAAAACAGTATGCATATATTCCAACCCATTTTTTTTTTTTTAAGGAGTATACCTGCGTGTATTCGGCCCTGATTAATCGTGACAACCATGCAGTTGTAAGCGGATAGATGATCAAGAGGTTTTAGAGCACTGGCGTCCGAACCCATGCAGTGGCTGGTCGATCGGTTCGATACTCGTGTAGCGCAGCAATTAAACTTCCACCAGTCGACCCACTGTCGGGAATGGGTACCTTACTGCTTACACCGTAGTAGAGGGTTTGGGAAGGTAAGGCATAGATGGAGAGGATGGGCACCACCCTCACTTAAAGCTGGCCCTGAAAAAAGTAAGGTCTCTATACTGTCTATAATTTAACATTTCACCCCCTCATTAATGATTTACACGGTCTATAAGAGCTAACATTAAAAACAAAACGTTCAAGAGCTTTGTATGGAGATCGAAGGAATTTAAACAGAGATAGTTTGAATAATGTGCCCAAAGGGTAAGTAAACATGCAGGAAATGACAAGACCCAAATATTTTGAAAAATCTCTGGGGTCCCAATATCAGTATAGCGAACACGGGTTTTGCAGGCAGTTTGCTCGACTATAGTGAGCCAGTGATCGAACTGCGTCTAAAGTGGACGACCAATCTTCCCTGGATAATGTCACTATACGTAGTCATGATGACCTGTACACTCATGACTGCCACTGGGAAAATAATTACAATAATCAGAAAGAGTTAACAATTTTTTTTGACACTTTCAGCGAGCAACGCTTATTTGTAATGATTTTGAGTACAGTCATCCAGCGTGTGCAATCACTGTGTGTGTCGACATATGCTTGCCGCACCCTTTCACATGCACGGAACTCTGTGCTTTCACAGTGCCATGTCTTGCTCAGTTCTGGAATCGGTCCTAACGAAAGTAATAGTCATTAATCCCAGAAGACAGTTATTGACTAATTACATGGATTAAATGATTGTATAAACGTACTGTACAAAAATCTTCTGAGACTATGATAAAGGTGATGGATGCTGTGCCTCGTTTCTTTGAACTAACCCGGATATCCTCCCATCCCTGCTCCTCCCCCGCACCCGTCGGGAACCGCCACCTTGCCCACATGTCTGGGTTTGGCAAGAAACTCGAGGGATTTACAGGATGGTGCATCCTGAGATCGACTGAAATTATAAAAAAAAGTTCATTTACATTTTATATATTTTTAAACCTGATTATCAGGCAAGTCGACATTAGTTGAGTGAAAACGTGGAGACAAAATTGTCGATTCCAAAAAGACTGAATGAATTTCTCAAGAGGTTCGATCTGATTTGAAAGCGCAAGGACAGGTGAGTTATTGTGATATGGCAGTTTATTAACGGGTTTATTGAGGAAATAGCATAGCAAAATGGTGATAAAGCATTTTGATGATGTTTTATCGATTAAGCGCCGTGCTTTTGTAAGATCGACAGATCGCAGTTTTCAGCAGCCAGACACTCGATCGAATGTTTTGAGAGCCGATTGGCGAGCGCGCTGTAGCGCACGGACGTCACGTGTAACAAGGCGAAGCACCACCAACTTGTATCAGAGAGAATATATATTATCTAAGATATATTATCTATTCTCTCTCTGCTCATATTACTCATCCGTGGAAGCATAGCCTTAGGCAAAGCCATCACAATAAAAAAAAACTATTTTCTGACAGCACTTTAAATAAAATATCAGAATATAGAACGATCAGTTAGAGGCTTTAGCAGCAGCGACAACAACGAAATAAAAATTAGATACTATTCTTGGAAGAGCGGTATTTGTTTTTTAATCCGTGTCACGTCTGTGTGGATCGTAGTATAAATTTTTGCTACTTAATTTAGAGCAATAAGTTCAAAACAGCGCTTACTGTAGGATGGTCAACAGACTTAACATCAATTTTGTTGTTAGAAGCATCTTGATCATAACCAGAGATTATAAAGCCCTTTGTCTCCATTTCCTAGTTTTTTTCCCAGCCAGGTTTGTACATAGTATTTGTTTCACGCCTGCCTTATGGGTGACATAATACTGATAATAAAGATGATGACGGAAAACAAATGGAAAAATAATTTGCTAGTATGAAATTCGTGCCCTGCCAGGATGCTTCTATCCATACAATACTTTTTTTTAACGGAAGACAACTAACTGAAAAGTGATTTGCTCACAACTATTTTTAAATTATGAAACAGGGCAATCATTTGTGTCAAGTATGCCATTTGCCACAAGCACACCAGCCAAAAGGCATGGAGCTTCAAATGACTCTAGAGTCAGCATCGAGCTTGATGAAAAAGGAGAGTATGAGAACATGCTGGATACTGAAGGTGGTGACACAAGTAACAACTGCACTCAAACAACTAGCATTAATCTTGATGATGGTAAGGTCCTTGCACAGGTTTATGTTTATATACTCTCCATATTATTGTTCATAAACCTGAACTTCATTTTATGTTTATGTGTCCCAGGTATGCTGTTTTTTGAGAGAATTATATACCTGCAAAATTTTATAGAAATCCTTCAATGTTTAAGTTAACATTGCTACTTAGCAGCAGTAGTAGGAAGATAATATGTAACACTGCACTTTACATCTTAAAGGCATTAGAATTCCGAAACGATGCTCTATAATTCTATGAAGTCTGAACTTACTATGCCTATTTTTTGCATGCAGTGTAAAAATTATAATGTGATTACCACCCCTTGTAATACGGGCTGTTGACCCCCCCCCCAAAAAAAAAAATTTGTTCCTTTCTACATCTTTATCTGATGTTTAAGCAAGTAGTATTTTAGTACCCACATAGATCTGCCTGAGAGGCAACAAAATATTACATTATATAACTGTATGCTCTATATATTGCATATGTTGCAGTATATTTTTGCATAATGCCTTAGAAATGTGCAAAGTCATCATGTCACCCCCCTGTTAAGGGCCGATGGCCTAAACAATAAAGTTTGTCTTGACTGTTCATAAACATACTGTCTCAGAAAATTATCAGTTTTGTTGATTTTAATGCTTGTGTTTTTTTAAGTTATTCTTAAATTTAGTCAGTTTTTTTAAATTATTTACAGAATTCACAAGAACAGCCAAAAAGCTCTTGATGCCAGATGATTCTGGAGTCATCGTTAATGAGACAGCAGCAGAGTGTGAAAAAATGTTAGATATTGATGACAGCAACACCATAATAAGTAAGAATCACAACAAACCTTCCTTACTCGTGTTTCAAGAGAGTGTAGTATTATATTCTTGCCTCTTATTTTGGCACATAGTTAATTTAAAATGGTCTTCATGACTTCAGGCATTGTCCTCGGTAATCTTTTTATGCAAATTTTTTTTATTAAATGGATGTTTTAGTTTTGTTTTATTTTATGAATTAATCATTTTCTTCTCAGCAGAGACAGAAGAATCAGATAGAAGCAGCTCTGCATCATGGTTAATTTCCATCCACTCCTCCATTTCAAGCTTCTTTGTAGACAAGTCTTCTGTGCTGAAAAAGGTGAGTTCTCTTTTTTCTTTGTTTGCTCAGTGAAATATACTTTTGTCTCATCGACATGGAAATCAAGACCGTTATATTTTTCTAATGTGTCTGTGGTTTTGTGTGTGTGTGTGAGAGAGAGAGAGAGAGACCTTTTCCTTTTATCTTTTTTATATTTTTTCTTGTATGCCTGCTATTGAAAACTATTGAAATTATGCCTGTGTTACAATTTGATCAGATTATTTAAAGTATTAAATCTGGCTCAATGAAAGTTTTGGTTTTTATTATTTTTGCCAGGTGTTTTTAGCTGTAGTGGTTGCTTTGTGCACCACTTACTTTGTTGCATCCATTGTGTTCCACATCATTGGCTTCTGCCCAGAGCGTCGTGACATAACGCCTCTTGTTGCTGTGACCTGTGTGGGTCTGTTTTTTGTTGTCATGACATTCATGTCTTCCCACTTTGGTCATGACATTCAGCAGAAAGTACTGATGCCTGTACATAGGGTCATCACATATCACTGGAATTTTCTGAAATGGTGAGAATAAGAAAGACTGTATCAGAATGCTTGAGTGGTAGAGCAAGAGACTAGCTTTGGCACAAGGGGTTAAGTTGGGTTTGTAAGCTGAATTAGACCATATGTGGAAGGTAGCAGAGTGTGCTACAGGAAGCTGTAGCAGCTTCCACAGTTATATAGTCATTGAAAATATAAAAGCAGTATAGAATACATTTTTGCATGGCAAGCATTGAGCAAAAAGATGAGTTAAGGTCTGTAGGAAGAAAAACTGGGTGAAAAAAAACTAGTGGTACAGGTAGATTGTGAACAACGCAAACATGCCTATCTATGAGTCAGGCTTCTTTTAGTTTTCTGCTGCTGATTTGGTGTAGATAGACTTGTACTACAATATCAAAATTAATGTTGATTGAAAATATCTTTGTGTTTGTTCATAATATAACAACAAATGGAAGGGAAAACATCTGCTGCAATGTTGTCAGGTAACATAAGAAGGAAAGCCAGTGACAGGAAATTTAATTAGGTGCATGTTTTTCTCTTGCAGGGTGGTGGTGGTTGTGCCTCTAGCAGGTATTGTTGCCATCATCGTTGGTACTGTCTACAACCATCCAAAGAACCTCCTGTCTCTGGCAGGCCTGACCACCTTCTTTCTTTTGCTCTTCATCTTCTCGGCACATCCAACAAGAGTGAGTTAAAGTTTGATTAGCCTATCAGTAGTAAGTGTGATTCACCTGTGAATCCTCCCACTATGAAAATGGTTACCATATGTTAATCTTGCACGGCTTCCTAACATTAGCTCCCTTTACATCTCACCCTCCATAAATATAAATGATTTTTATTTTTTTCTCCCCTCCTTCTCTTTCTTAAGTTCTTTGCTATAAAAAAACTTCTTAAATGGCACCTGTATGTGTGTGAGAGAGAGAGAAGGGGAAGGAGAGTAAGATATTAGTAGAATAAGTAAATCAGTTAAATGGCTTTGGTGGCTTTCAGGTGAACTGGCGTCCTGTGATTGGTGGCTTCATTCTGCAGTTTTACTTTGCCACTCTGATTCTCAAGTGGGATATGGGCTACAAAATGTTCAGTTTCATTGGAGAGGAAGCTCGTAAATTTCTTGCATTCACCGATATTGGATCCAGATTTGTGTTTGGTGATAAATTCACAGACCACATCTTCGTGATGCAAGTACGCTGGCAGAATTTGTTATATAAGGTCCACTACATATCTTCTGTATTGCATGTGTGAATGTTTTTTTTTCTGCACAGAGAGTTAATACATTTTTGGGTTGCTATGTTTGTCTCTTTGTGCCTTTTTTATGTCTTTTTACATTCATGCACACATCGACACCAATTTGTCTTTCTTTCAATATGTAGGTAGAGCAATATATATATATATGATTTTAAAAAGTAGTGATCTGGGGATGAAATTTTGTTGTGCTATGAAACCACTTAGAGGTTCGTAAAGGTCAGTTGAGTCTCTAAGTGCAGTATTGGAAAGTAAGAGGTTTATCTGTCATTAAAATGCACGCACAACAAAATTTTGGGCCGTGGTGACAGGTCAGTATTTCAATGACTAACTTCCCTACATTTCTTCCTTCCAACCTCTCTCTCTCAAAAGCTATTGTTTCTATTTCAGGTGTTGCCTGTCGTCATGTTTTTCAGCTGTGTTATTACAATGTTGTATCACCTGGGCATCATGCAGGCCATCATCAGCAAGATTGCACTAGTCATGCACTGTACCCTTGGTACCACCGCAGCAGAATCACTCTGTGCAGCAGGCAACATTTTTGTCGGCCAGGTTAGGATAAGCTCTTGTGTTAGTAAAGTTGGCAAGGCCAGGATAATACTGTATATATTAGCCAAGGTCATAGAATTCTACCTGGGTGTTGATCAGAAAAGATGTGTTTTGCTACTATAATTATTTCCCATCCATAAAATGAAGGGGTTTTTAGACACCCAGATAAAATGGTTGGAGTCATTTAGATGCCCATAAAAACAAATTAGAGGTCTTATTGACTTTTCACAGAAGAAGGTACATATCAATGTAAATATTATCATGATCTGGATTTCTTTAACCAGGAAATTGCTTTAATTATTTATTAGTGTAATGTTTTCTGCATCAAATAATATGCTGAGATTTGATAACAAATAATGTGTTTTTATTAATTCTAAATGTCTTATGCAATGAGACATTCATCTTAACTCTTTTACATTTTCAGACCTCAGTGACAAATTTTCCTTGTGATCTTAAGCTCTCTTATGTGTTTAATGCAAAGTTCAACTTACGAAAACTCATTGAAGTTAGGAAAGTTTTCTGATTGTTTTATTCTCATCCATCTCCATTTATGACATTGCTGCAGACAGAAGCACCTATCATGATCAGACCCTTCTTATCACTGATGACCAAGTCTGAGCTCCATGCTGTTATGGTTGGTGGATTTGCCACCATTGCTGGGGGTGTTCTGGCAGCATATATCAAGTTTGGAGTAAGTTAACTGCTGTTACATATTTTATGAGATTGTCGTAACTATGTACTTACTTCGTTTTAATATGGTATTGAATGGTAAAGAGAAATATGAACAGCTCAAAATCTTGGTTGACTTGCAACTGTGTAGAATTTTCCATTTATTTATTTGGGATATTGTTTGTAAATAATCTCATAAAAATATGACAATATTCTGAAAGATTTGATGGTGATCTGTGCTCTGTATTTCCAGTTAAACAAAATCAGTCATATCCATTTTTCGAAGATATATTTTCAGTCATTTGTCCTTAAGCTTAATATTTTACGTAAGGTAACTTGCAAAAGATTCAATTCTCTAGGTTATTTAGTAGATAATACAGTCATTATCTACTGTTTGTCAATAATTTTATTTTGATTTTGTTCTTAAAGATTCCTGCAGAGCATCTGCTGTGTGCATCTGTCATGAATGCACCCTGTTCCCTGGCTGTGTCAAAACTATTATATCCAGAGACAGAGAAGAGCAAGATCTCAAATGTGAATGCTGTGATGAAGATAAAAGGGTATAACATTCTTGTTCATTTAGGCCATTGATGTGTCACAGAAGATTTTTTTTCTTGACATGCAAAGTAGATATTTTAAAATATTTGTAGGCAGCTGTTAACAGTTACAAGCAACCAAAATTTTAAAAATGCAGTTTACTGCATTTCAGTTGAAAATGCCATATCTGCTTGTTCATGTTCAAACAGGAAGTACTCGAACTTGCTGGAGGCGGCAGCAGCAGGTGCATCACAGTCCATAGCATTGGTGGCAAACATTGCAGCTAACCTCATTGCATTTATCGCTTTGCTAGCATTTGCAAATGCTGTCATTGCATGGTTTGGTGGGTTTGTCTGCCTTCCTGACCTTTCCTTTGAGGTGAGCAATTTGTTTTTTGCATGTCCATCTGTATCCCATGCTGGCCACTGTCTTCAAAAAAAATTATCCTGAGGTATTGGGTAAACTTTAGAGATCACAAAAACGGAGTAAATAAATGAAATTATAATAATTGAGGGTTTCTAGTCTGGTTTGAGACTGTCAAAATCATTTTAATTTTTGAGAGAAGCATGTATCAGGTAAATTTAAAGGCTGTTATTCACTTCTGCCAGGAATTTGGGAACAAATGTTTTTACAATATAGAGTTGAAAACCAGCGATCAAATTCTGCTTGCAGCATTTTTTTCTCAATTCTCCTCCACAAGAAAATTAAAAACTCTTGAAAAGAAATATCTGATGTGCCCATAATCAGACACAAACTATATTTTCTTCGCACTGAATTAAACTTTATTTCTAAATTACAGGAAGGGTCGGTATTTTCTCTGTGTGTAAGACATCTTTTATAACCTGGCTATAAAGGATAATAGAAAAGTTCTATTAATGACATGACCTTCCATCGAAAGCATAATTTAAAATGAGTTTTCATTATCAGAATTAGTAGAAATTAAATGCATTTAACTTTACAGTGTAGCATGTTTTGTTTGTGCAATTAATTTACACATATCAGCATACTTAAAACTGCTTTTCAGAAATGTATTTCTGTATTGCCTCAGACCTTAGCTAATGAATATGATTTTTCCAATGTTAATCATTTTCTGTATTTATTTCTGCTTTTGTATGCTGATGATATTGTTATACTTTCTTAAACTGCCAGTGTTATGCAGAAAAAGCTAGATGCTTTGAATGTTTATTGCCACAAACATGCTCTTCAACTTTATACTGAAAAAAAATGCAAACTATGATATTCTCACATGGAAAGGTTGAAAAAGTTTCACATCTTTCTTTCAATGGAAAACAAATTGAAGTGGTATGGGAATATAAGTACCCAGGAACAGTTTTTAGTTCTAATCATAAATTGAATAAAGCTATAAAATTACAATGCATACTGGAAAACAATTCTGTTTTCACTGATAAATGTAGAAAACTTGACTTGCCTCTAGATGCTCAAACTAATCTCTTTGATAGTTGTATAAAACCTGTTTTGCTGTATAGAAGTGAAATCTGGTCTTTTCAATCTCTTTATATTTGCGATACGATGCAACTGAGATTTCTGAAAATGATGTTTAAATGTTAAGACTAGCTCACCAACATGTATGGTGTTGGGTGAACTGGATATTTTCTGTCAGTTTTTGCAAAATGTAGGTTCCTGTGCTTTTGGTGTAGGTTATATATGGAACATAGCTCTGGAACTAAAAGTCATGTTCTCCTGTTCCACTTGTGGAACTTTCTATTTGATAGCCCAGCATGTAAATTATCCTGGTTTAGCTATGTACATTCATTGTTAGATGCCTTCGGTCTTTCCTTCATCTGGAAATTTGGTTGTAGTTTTTCTCCCTGTCCTTTTAAAAATATTGTAATGCAAAGCTTAAAGGATCAACTTATTCAAAAATGGGAACAAGACATGTATACAAATAAGATCTGCACCACTTACGGTATGTTTAAAGAATACATATTTTGGTTTTGAGAATTATACTTAGTAGATTTGTCACCAGCTCTTAGATCAAACCTAATAAAATTTAGGTTAAACTGTCATAAATTCCCTATTCAGCAATTAAGATATAGTGATATACTTAGATATTTAAGAACATGTCCCTTGTGTAATTTAGAGAGGTAGGTGATGAATTTCATTATATGTTTGTGTGTGCTCATCCATTGTTACCTGTTTCACGGAAAGCGCTGCTTCCAGTATATTTTTTGAATCATCCAAATCAATTTAAATTTCACCAGCTGTGAATATTAAATCCAAAAGCATACTGATTAACTTAAGCAAATTTATTCAAACTGCATTATCACTGTTTAAGTAATCCTTCTATATATATATATAGTTTTAGTATCCTGTATTCATCAGTGTATTTTGCCATGTTGTCACCATCTGTAAGATTGTTATTGTGTAATTATTATATGATGTTATGGCTAAAAATGCCCCCAGGGCCAATAAATATAGCCAATAAATAAAAATGCTTCAAATGTAGAACTATGTAGAACTGTTGCATCTTGATAGAAAATAAATTGCAAAAAAATAAATTCCAAAGGAGTAGAGCCACAGTTGGTGCTTGGTATGTATGTAAAAAAAAAACCCAAATCAATAGAAAAGTTATTTATTTAATCACTCAAGTAAACTAAAATTATCTTTAAATGAATGAAGATAATTCATAATGAGGGAATCACATGATACATAGTTATTCTAACTTTGCTGTAACACAGTCAGAAAACACATTCATTCATTCATCACTCCTTTGTCCCTTGACTGGTACCGGTTGTGGGAAACACAGAGACGATAGGCGTGACAGCTAACAAGGGCTGCCACTCACAGCTGTCTTGGGTGATAGTGAGTAGGTTCTGCACAGGATGACCAGTTCACTCCTTTGCCTTCCTTTGGAGAGGGTGGCAACCTAATACTTAAATCTGCTTATCTATTCGAGCTGTACTCTGTTCATGTAGGTATCTACTTTACCGTTGCCAATGACCATGACTTTCTTAGTATTGGTCTCCATTCCAGGAACACACATCACCCTGTGTGGACCTATTTTATTCACTTCACTAAGGAATGAATTTGAAAAAGACAGATAAATATAAGCTGATTGAAGTATTAAGTAGAGAAAACAAATTCATTTTTTTAAATGCAACAATTACTTCCCTTATAGCTTTAACCACTCACAAATGAAAAGAAGAACAATCAACATATTTGTCGGGTGTATCCAGGCACATCACCGTCTTCAGCAAACCGATTTATCTGTGTTGTGTTAAATTTCCACATGCTTTTAAATTTCACACGGGCAAAGTAGGATTTCACATTTCACACATGCAAAGTGGGATTTCACATTTCACACGTGCAATGTAGGATTTCACTTGTAAACTTTCTATTTTTTCAGAAAATCTGTCACTACCTGTTGATGCCCTTGGTCTACCTGATGGGTGTCAGGTGGGAGGATGCTGGTCAGGTGGCAGAGCTAATTGCTGTGAAGACATTCCTAAATGAATTTGTTGCATATGAGAAGTTGTCTGTGTTCATCAAGGCAAGGAATGAGTGCAACCTTGACTACCACATTTTATCAGTAAGTGCCATGTACTAATACAATTGTCAGTGCTCTTGGCACCAGTACATTTATGTGTTTAAAGGGAAGATTGGGCTGTAACACTTTCAGTAATAATAATAATCATGTCTAGTGCATTTTCTAAATAGAGAGCTCAATGTACTTGAACAAAAGAGCAGCATGAAAAAGAGGTAAGTAACAGTTTCAAATAATGAAAATAAAAAGAAGAGGAGAGCAGTAGCTGGTTTTGTGTGGTCAATGTGTGAAGAAATAGGGACAGGAGCAGCTACAAGATGTTTCTCTGATAGTGCATGTGATATATGTAATCCAAAAAGTGTGTGGTACTGTTCTAAGAAAGACAACAAAAGAAAAAATAAGATCAAGGAGTGTCATGTGACCATTAACATTTCCAGTTTGGTGGTCAGTAAAGACAGTTGCATTTAATCCAAAGACAATTGCATTTAATTCAGGAGAAAAAGGAAACTGTAGATTTGTGGTTAGTGAAAAAATGTGATGTTTATTTTAGTACAAATACATGATGATAAATTGATGATAAAGCTGTATTTAAGTTTCTAGTAAAAATTTGATTCATCAGATGTTTGTATTAAAACAATTTATGTAATAAGCATACCAGCTTTGCACAGAAACAAATTGTGTGTGTGTGTGTGCAGCCACGATCAGTGACCATTGCCACATATGCCTTGTGCGGCTTTTCTAACCTGAGCTCCATTGGAATAATGCTGGGTGGTCTTGGACCCATGGCACCTGACCGAACTAGGGACATGGCACATGTTGTTGTGAGGGCTCTCTTTGGTGGCGTCATTGTTTGCTTAATCACAGCATGCACTGCAGGTAAAATACAATCAGCTACTTGTATGTAACCAACACGTCGGTACCTGATAACTACTTAGGGTTGGGCTAGCTGTTACTCAAAGAAACACAAGATCGAATTTTGCCGCATACTGTAGTTTTTATTCCATGTAACTCGGCGGCTGGCCCTGCCGTCTCTCCTCTCTCACTTCTAGTTACAGACAGGCAGCAACAAACAGAAACAACACTATTTATCCCTCTCCCGTCGAACTTTCCAGCAACCATCCCTTTCTCTCCCCCGGCTCATCCTTTCTCTCCCCCGGCTTCGACCTGTCCCTGAACCATGTCGGGCATTGTTCCCCCCCACCCGTTCCCAGGGTCCCAAGCCAGACGTCATGGTTTACTGTCCACGCGTGGTGTGATTTGTGTTTGAGAGCGTGTGTAAGTGTGTGCATGTGTGTACGCGTGCACGCACGCGTACGACGATCATGTGTGAATGTCGATGCGTGTGCCTGTACGTGCGCATGTGTTAGCGCGTGTGACGACCGCATGTACGTGCGTTAGTGTGTACGCGTGTGTGCTCGTGTACGACAGTGGCAACGGTTCACCGTCTGGTCAGGGCCTTTCTTAGTGGGTCACCTTGCGACACGCAATGACAGTTACAGGCCGCGGACAGGTCAGGGGCTGGTTATTACACACACAGCCGGCGTGAGAAAGGGGACAGTGCGGTGGCCGTCCGACCTTTACAAAAATAAAACTTTCTCGTACACTACTAGAGTGCTACATGTACTTTACAAGTGTGTTGGCCTGTTCTTTTCCTTGAATGATCTCGTATTTAAGTTTCTTGTTTTTATTATTTCAAATCTGGAAGATTTTGTTTAAAGCAGTTGCTGACTTGGTGACTCTAACATTCTTGTATAATAAACCATTCAGATTAGCATGCTTTACTGTGTTCAGAATGGGCATAGAGCAAATACATCATTATCTTCTGATTTTTGTTACAGGGTTGCTGGTCCCTGAGGTATCATTAGATCTTGAGGCTTGTATGTCTGCAATGAGAAATGAAACCCTAACAAGTCAAGCCATGGACATTTTTAAGGACAGTGTCGCGAATGTTACACTGGGGCTTAGTACAGTCGATACTGGGAATTTTGCATGAAAAAGAGGATGCAGCATGTGAAAGCACGAAATGTAGAAAAATAAGGAGAGTTATGCCAAAAAAAGGATGTTTATGTTTTCTGTATTACTGCCATTGTCTGTATGTGGCTTTGTTTTGTTTTTTACAAGGGAGTGGTATTGGTTGCAACACATATCACAAGGTTAGCAGTTGAGAGTTGAGTTGCTGGTGTTATTTTCACATTCTGGCATTATTAGAGAGATGTTAAAATGAGCTACAGTGCAAATTTACTGAGCTGCAGAGAGGTATTTCTCAGAATGAATGCTCTTATTTTCACTAAACTCGCATTTACTGCTGCCATGCACCAGAACTTCCAACTTTTTGTTGATGATGCATTTCCTATTAATTATGTGAAACATTCGTTTCTAAATGAAACAGGGTCAAGTTAGGTGATGTTTGCAATTAAAATCTGCAAATCTGCTACTTTAAAAAATAGGTGTCATTCATAAGAAAATCCATGTTTTCAAAGTAACCAGTCAAAAGAGTAAGCCTGGATTAATAGGTCCTGGTCTGAATATTACTTTGACAAGAAGGTATTGAAAATATTTTGTGATAAAAGTACACATAAATCAACCTAAATTCTTTTGATGTCTCTTAAAATTTCAGCCTCTACAAGAGCTTAGAGCACCTGCTACTGAATCCATGCCATACAGCAAGCCTACTGTGGTGACATTCTTAAAAAATAATTGGTTTTGACCTGTTTTCAAAGTGAAGATGAGACATAGTGTTCAAAGACTTGTATCTCGTGAGTTATTTGCTCAGATTTGGGGAAGTAGTATCTTGCGATGGTCCATATCCTAGTATTCGAAGATAATTTTCACTCACGTTGGCCTTTAAAGAATATATTAAACGTTTGTGTCTTTATCTGAAGGTGAGCCTGTAAATTAATGGCTTCCACAGTTTCACACTTTTGCCTGGTGTAGAGAACAAGGACAAAACTGTTCAACTCTTTAGACAGGCTCATTGTGTTTTGTACTGACTTGAGCGCATAGCATAAAATGTAGCTTTGCAAAGAGACGTCAATATACAAGGTGCAAGTTAGGATTAATTTGCTACTTTTGTGAAAATATCCCACCATATGTGTTCTACAATACATAATATCTCCAAGGTAATATACTTTATGTGCAATGTCTGTAACTTGCAGACGGTTATTTATCATGTCAGTAATAGAATCCACAACAACATAACATGGGGAGCCCAAAATATACAGCTCCTCAATGGTCTCAAAATAAAGGCAGCATTATGTACTGACATTCTATAACCTTTGCACGGTCATATGAAAAAATGCAATAAAGGTTTATTTGCTTGACATTAATAATTGTAATGGAAGCTTAATCAATTTTTTTAAACACATTGTATCCATTAACATTTCCAAGACAGTGAAAAGAGAATGTGCTTGCAATGAACATTCCACATATACTGAGGCTGCACAAGCAGTCATAGGTCATGTGTACCAGGGCAAACTATCAATGACTGAGACAATACCTGCCAACACAGTGTAACCAAAATCAAAAATATATTTTGTCATCTCATATCCTTAACTTAGTCAAGGATTTCTATTTATGAATGAAAATTGTATTCATTCTTATGCTACCGGACATGCAAGTAGAAATAAATTTGCTTTGCTTCTGCTATTTAAGCATTTTATGACAGCGCAGTCGTATTTCTTTGGGGTTTGGGGAAATGGTGAGATGGTCATGTTGCAAGTTTTATTTATTAATACATTGTCCCCTAAATTGAAAGTTAAGACCATCATTTGCAGACGTGTGTATATGAATGATAAATGGATTTTTAGTTCTATACATACCTATATATTGTTTCTTTTGAACATTTTATGAAAGTACACCACTTTTGTGTGCCGTTTGTTGTTGATTTTGCTGGTTTTATTTTATATTTTTTTGTTTGCTTGGGCAGCATTTATTTATTTCCTAGAAAGCAATTGCGTTTTACATCTGATGTTTACTATTGGTTTGTTTGTTTGTTTCCAAGTCCATTGGCTTATAAACTTACTTTGTTTGACTGTCCAGATGTTTCCAGATTTTGTGTACAACTTGCATGACAGATTGATATTTCTTTCTATAATAATTATTTGGCTTCTATCGTGGTTATCGACTTTAATATCATTTTGCATACTGTTTCCAACACAAGATTCCCCTATCCTCCCAGATGGTTATTTAAAAGAAAAGTTTGGATGCTGTGTTTTTTTGGTGATGAAAGAATTGTTTAGAAACCTGAACAATGTTTTTGATCTAGAATTTAAGTGTTCATTTTCATTACTTTTTGTATTGAATTTTTTTGCAGGATTATTTGTCAGTGTTGCTTAGAGGAAGAATGTGGCTTATAACAAGAAGAGATAGAAGCATATTTTCCTAACTACATAATCTGGTGTTACCGTGCCCTCTTGATGACAATGTGTAGAAGTAACATCCATCTGACACTGCCTGCTGTTCTCCAAAGATTTGACAGAAATGAGAATGGGGACTAGATCAAGACCCCGGAAGCATACATGTGAAATATCGCTACAGCTACAGTAATGACAACACCAGTGGTGCAACAACGACCGGAAACAAGGGTAGAAGAAAAGGGGGGAGGGGCGACTACACTGACGAGTAAAAAAGATGACAGCGACTACCACACCGCGCATGGTGTTTCTCTTTGCTGTAATTGTATTAGTGGCTTCGGGTGTTATGACAGATGCAGCATGGCAGGAAGGGTTGCCGGCGGCAGGTGAAATATAAAATATTAGAAGTGACGAGGTTAGTGTTGGCTGCTAGACAGACAAATTGAATTCCGTGACTGCGCTGGAGCTGACGTCGATACCACATCTTATAAAATATCAATCAACTTGTCCTTGGGGGACAGGGGCCGGCTGCTTAATCACGCATTATAGCAGTCTAGAATATTTATATATAGTTATTTAGCTGACTAGCATACAGCAGCGCGATTGTGCACTCGGTCCCAGCCTGATAATTATGCACATCCATTAAGGTTGATCTGTTGTACTCACATCTTGCAGCAGTCCTTTTCGTCTACGGGAAGATCGTAAACCTGTTTTGTTTTGTATGTTCGTGTACGTACATGTTAGGTTCAATGTTCGTTTTACCCGCTATATAGTGTTACCAACAGCTGCAAATGAATATTATCTAAGCAAACTTTAACAATAATGTAATTTAAGATGTACTGAGATAGGGAGGGCGGAGCACATAACTATAATTATATCAAAGATGTAGGTCCGCGGAGGGAGCAGACATGTAAGCCAGAGAGATGCGCGGCACCACCACCACAACATCTATCTTTCCTGTCACTAGAAACGGCCAGCGGCTTTAAATCTCTTTCCGTACCCCTTCACCCGCGCTGGGGTGCCCTTAAATCATGTCCGCGGGTGCACCGAGTGAAAGGTGTCACCACAATGTGTATCTCCCACTTGCTCGAAACATGGTGTGCACATTGCCCTTCGTGTGGTGAGCACCAGACTGCACTGGCGATGTTTACATATTTACAACATTGCATTGTTAGGGCGTGTGCATGCTTGTATTGCGGGTTATTTTCCTAGATTATGTCATAAACAACACATAATCACTGAAGCCACGCGTTAGTTGAGAGAAAGATGATCCCAACAAATTAAAAAAATGAGCTGTCAACTTCAGCCAGTTCCCTGTCAGTAGAAGGATAAAAAAGACCCAGCTAGGGCCGCTGCGTGCTGTTTAGTGACTTTCAGATCCGCCACACCTCAGTACCACTGATGGGACAGACTAAAGGTAAACAAATCATTGACTGAGTCACAAACTCTGACGAGCACAGCAAGCTGAGTTATATTTTGATGACCGTGTCATTAAGCAGACGGGAGAGGAAGATAAGATGGAATGTTTGAGTGGAGAGGATGTGTCGCAAATGTTTGAGTGAAACACTTTGAACCCAACAACATAATTTCATATTTGAGAACGGTACTTAGACTATATAGTCACTAGACCATTTTATCTGTTCGCCCTTTTCCGTTGGCGGAAATAAGAGTTCAGTTGCTGAAGTCGAAGGTCATTTTCCTAGAAACGTACCGTTAACCACTTTTCTCCGAGGCTATTAATTTTCATTATTATCATGGCCTAATTTACGAGAAACTGAAGCTTGAGGAGTCAGCCCCCAAATGTTGAATTAGTGTCCTTTGCCAAACAAATGGAACTATTGGTAGGAAAACAACAAAGTAGGTTGTTGTGATTATAAGCCGCTCAGCGACTTCATTTGCTAAGGGCTCCGATATTATTACAATAATATAATGTAGCACATGAGTGATGAAATATGTGTACAATAACGGACAACGGAAAAAGAAAGTTCTAGATTTTAGTCGGTGGGCAGCCAGAGGGAGAAACAGGGACAGATCTGGGCCAGGAACTTTGTCTCTATTCTCCTTCTGTTGCTCCACTTTCATCTTTTCCTTCGTTCACTCTCGTCTGTCTATCCTCTCAGTTAATCGTGGCGTAGCTCTGGTATGGCGAACAAGACTCGGTTACACTATTACCACTAATAATAATAATACTAAAGATGTTATTTATATAGCACTTAACCAAGCTTAGCATGCTCTCAGCGCATGAGACAAAAGCAAGACATGGACAGCATACGAAGGAACGTATGGATGAACAACAGTACTAAGTACCAAAAGACAAACATAGAAGATAGGAGTAGCAAACAGTGACGACTGAGAGTGAGCTACATTCATCTGCATAGGGAGACGAGCAGTCAGACAAGTCAGAAGTGAGAGAAAGGGTTAATAGATGGAATAGCATAATGTGACCTGTTAGCAGTAGTTCTTGTGGAAGAGATGTGTTTTTAGTGCCTGTTTATTAAAGGATTCGATGGTAGATAAATGCCGGATATGGAATGGAAGACAGTTCCACTGCTTTGCTCCACAGAAGTTATATAATGCCGCTGACCATATGTTGTTGTTTTTGGTGACACCGACAGCCTTACCACCCACTTGCTGGGGCCCAATTCTATATCCTAGCAAACCATTCGAATTGGCATAAATGTTTCCATGTTGTCTTTGTCCTCGCGACACGGTCTTCAGTCGAAGAACCTGCCTCAGCAATTTTACGTGACAAGTAACCCAGTACGATTTTGTTTTGTCAATACTATTCAAACCACATTTAAAATAACATAATAAGGCTATTCGCAGCGAAAAGGTTTTTTTCCCTGCTACAATGGTGTTTACCGCAAAATGCTCTACTACTTTAATTCTACCTTCTTCTCTAAAGTAAACATCTTAACATCCATCTTTTCCAGACCGTGAAGAATCTCGGTGTTATCATCGATGTACCATTGTTTCATGAATCTCACATCAACACAGGCTGCAAAATATGTTCCTTTTCTTTGAGCTTCGCAGGATTGGTTACATCCTTTCCTGTCAATGTCCGTCACCAAACAAACAAAACAAACTCGTTCTGTTTTGTCCCGGCTGGATTATTATTTGCAATTCTTTATTCGTCGATCTTCCTAACCGCCAACTGGTCAAACTTGACAGGATTCAGAGTAATGTCTCGCGTATTGCCTTCACAAGCAGACAAGCAAACCACGCTACTCAAGTAGACAAGATTGCCACCACACTGTGCTATCGTTGCCAACATGGCCTCGTTCCAGCATTCCTAAGGTGATGACGCCTCAAAACCTTGCTCTTAAAGAAATATCTTTCATAATCAAGCAAACTTGTCTGCTCCCTCCTCAGCTTTTCATTTGCATCCGAGCATTTTGTTGACACTTGTTTCTGAGTTGTATGCTAAGCTTGTAGTCCTTCCCGTACAGTACAGTGCGCTCGCCTCTACCCTGGGAATACGCTCTATTATTATTATTATTAATTCTGGGACATGGAAGCAGTCAAAAAGTCAAATATTTGTGGTGTATCTCCCTTCCAATGCTGAGGACTGCTGCCACCCCGTTCCTTTAAGTGCGATTTATAGACCTAGAAATAATAGATATAGCTTTGCTGTTACTCGACTTTTTGAAAGAAAAATTGGCTCATTTTCCTCAGCTGTACTATTTACTCATTGTGTGCAGTCATTCCGGATGTAAAAGAACTAGGGCAATTGGATATACCAGTAATTGCCTCATCCAAAACAGATGCTGGTGTATAAAATCAGGACTTATAGTTCGTGCTTTAAATCACCGCACTTACGTCTCGTCAAAGTGTGCAAAGAAAAATATTACAAAAAAAAAATCAAAGCTCCGGATTGTTGATATCTGACTTTTTCACATGCAGCAAACTGGAAAAGTTGTAGCTGTTAGTTAATTGTTAGCTATTAATTTCACTACGTACTGCCACACTCGTCTGCACCACTCACACACTCTAAGGGTAAAAGTGACTGCAAGCTTAATAACTCTGTGTGTGTGTGTGTGTGTGTGTGTGTGTGTGTGTGTTGTCCTTAATTCTGTGCAGGATGTGCACCAATGTGATTCCTATCATCTACCCCCTCCCTATTCGCTTTCCTTCACCCCATCTTCCTCCACAAATTGCTTGAGAGCGTTTAATTCCGCCGATTCGACAAAAAGGAAAGTAGTTCACATAATGACCCTTTGTTGAATCATATACCAAGCTAGACAAGCACGTCACTGAAGCCAGATGTGGCACTCCCTTCGAGCAGAAACAATTAGGCTCCGTGCATTTAAGGTCCGTTTCCCACCGCCAAGAGAGCATTAATTGCTATTTGCACTTGAGAGTCATGTGAGTACCTTTTTGCATGTTACTTTTAACATTTTTCTTGCCACTGTCATGCTAAAGATATACACTGTGATGAATTATTGTTATATTGCTGGGAGAGAGAAGGGGGAGGAGGGATCAGTCAGTCAGTCAAGTGTCCAGCTACACAATATACTCGCAGTCCTCCTGTACTAGCGCTTACTGGTCAGCGTGACATATAAGACACACTTCACTGACAGCCGCGGGGCTAGACTGAACTGCCATTGCGATTTCAAAAGTACTTATATAAAAAGGTATATGCACTTCACAAAGATAAAAACTGTATTAAACAGATTTGTTATATTCTAATTATACACACTATATATTATTACAATACATGAGAAGAAAGAAGGAAGGCAGGAAGGAAGAAACAAATCGTGGTTACACAAAGAGTTCAGGACTGACTTTGGAAGACCTGGTGATCTTAAGATGTGCCAGTACCAATTCAGTTTGCGTCTTTTCATCGTGGTCTGGAGGTCTTCGCAGGGTTTAAACAAGCGGCTCTGTTGACAATATTTGCCGTTAATAACTGCTGGGTCGAATCGACTTTTGGTTTTGGGACGATATGGTCTTTATGGGGATGATGGTGGTTGGTAAATATGACTGGAGGGATATGGTTTGGGTCGAAACGACCAGTGACCTAATGAACAATTAGAAGTCTTTTAATGTACTTAATTTATTTTACATGATCCACAAAATCGTCATACAGCGTAAAATTCAACCAGAAAAAGACTATTTGAAATTGTACTTGATCTTCAAGGAAACACATAACATGATTTTGCCATTATTTAATCTCCATTTGACCAGTGGCAATCATATTTATCTGATAACATTTTTATAATGCATACCACATATTATAATTGTAAGAGAGTTTTTCACAACTTTGAACATGTTAATAAATGTGAAAATAAGTTGAAGTGTGTTGGTGTGGAAAAAAAGCAGATGAAAGAAAGGTGCTCTTTTCATGTTCTTAATTTCCTGCTCTACGATCAGGTAATTTTAGAAATTATTAACAAAAACTAGGCCATGGTCTTCTGCAATATCTCCACCAGCTCCGATAATAAGGTCTGATGCCATAGGTCAATGAAAAACAAACGTGCAAATACAAGTATAGATGATTTCAGAAAAAATGGTTGTATATATATTCCTTATTTACCATGACTTCATCCTCAGGGATAATCTGTATAAAGAACTAGAAAATGTGACAGTACCAAGGGCGCTATTTGGCTTTTGCATATGGTGGCACTTTTGCAGTATTTTTTTAAACCTACATTTGATCTAAAAACATATTTAAAGATGATGAAGTAAATGTTTCTCAAGACAGTTTTCGGAAAGAAACACAAAACCTGACATTTGGATTTACTTCTTAAAATGCAATGTTGATGCAGACGAAGTACTATATGTACGTACACTATGTGGAATCAGGGATCTAGAGGCGCTCATCCTCAATCAGCTGCAAATGTTCACATCCACGAGTCACATTTTCATTTGTTATATTTAGAAAATTCACGAGAAACAATGTTGGGCATTTAAAACTAAAGCTAGTACTGTTTCGGCAGTTTATTTTGTATATAGTCAGCACAGACGTTCAAATACTGCACGTATAGCAAATAGCCCATACGGCCATATGCTTTCGATTGCACAGTCCTGCATGTTTAAAACTGCTCCTGACTATTTACAAGAGGTAGTTCCTCCTTACCAGCCGTCACGTGGTCTGCGCTCTGGCTCCCAGTAACGCTTCTGTCTCCCTGCAGTGGAAGACACAAACAAGAAGACACTACTCGAGCCAGGGCCTTCAAAAACACGGCACCTAAGCTGTGGAATGCTCTGCCATCGTCGCTCTCCAGTCTCCACCATCACATCAGCATCATCATCATCGGATGAGGTCTACACTACAAATTGGAGTGAAGCTGCATGGTCACTTGCATGCATAATTCTCGGAAGTAGTTTATGTTCATGTTTAAGTTATCCACTTATCCACACCAACACTTGATGGGCAGCAGTATTTTTGACGAGCGTTGAAGGGTGTGGTGTGTGGGAACAGGGAGGCAGGGTAGGCTATGTTGCTTCCTAGCCAAAAACAAGCAAACAAACAAAACTGCTGCGCCCTCTCTACACCTACCCCCCACAACACAAGCAACCAAAAGTTAATCAATTATGACAACTTAAATTCCTATGTTCGGGTCATGAAATGAAGGCTTAAAATCTAACTTTACTAGTTTTTCGCTGTGTAAAGATCATTCTTTCCGAATCAAGTTTCCAAAACGCCTTATTGACGCCCTCAGATGATGGCGCTTTCCTTGAGACGTACAAGCAGTGGAAATCTTTCCTGTACGTCTACTACTTTGATAGCACGTGTTCGCTGAAATCATTCATCATTTGAAAAAAAAACAAAAAAAAACGTAGACCATCGATCCCTGCGCCCACCTTAGTGCTTATCCTTGAGGATTCCTTGTCCAGTTCGTTCAGTGGTAAAGCGCCCTGCAGGGAGGCCAGCAAGAAATGGATTGAAGTAATCCAGGCGTGAGAAAATAAGGGAAACAGCTAGCTAAAACATTGCGTCCAATCTGTTCTTAGAACTGTTGATTGATGGCACCATCACCACCTTTTCATCTTATCTTATGTAAGATGACGGTTTGTAACACTGATTTGAATTATATATTTTTGCCAAAGGTCTTCAGCTAGCGTAGCAGTGAAATATTAGCAGACGACAACGGAAGTTATCAGAATAGTCGGACTATGCGCGAGCATGCAAAAACGGAAACGGATGTACGAGTTCTGTCCGTAGTAAACGCTTCCGAATGACTGGTCTGCACGTAACGTTGTTTACGTGAGGAGTGCTCGCAACCTAGCTTCACCTTCCACTTCGTTTACTATTTTTACTTGGTGATGAATCAACCTTCAGGTGAGTTTTTTCAGCCTGTTTGAATTGCCCTAATTTGCACATTACATACATAATTTCTTTATTGAGTTGGTTCTTAGTCTTACGCATTCGTTCCAGCGACGCTAGGACTTCTTCGGCTTCGTTTTTCACAAGTCGATAGAATATCACAAACTGCATGAGACTTCCAAAAACAAACAAAATGAAGGACAGTGAACCACAACTCTTATTTCAGTATTTCAGAATTGGGCAGAACTTTCATATAGTGGGGCAAGCTGCGTCATAGGGCGGGCTATGCTATTTTGTGAGAGGGGAGAGCGGGTAGGATCGATGTTTGAGAGGGGTGTGAGGTTGGGCGTTGGTTGGTGTTGTGTGTGATTTATGAAGTGGGGTTAGGTTTAGGGTTTGGGTTAGGGGTAGAGTTAGGTTTATGGGTTTGGGTTAGGGTTAGGTTATACTGTAGTGAATTGAGCAGACGACAATTGTTGAGGACTGGTCCAGTGACGTTATGGCGATTGACATGGAGGTGTGTTAAATGATTGGCTGGTTTTGGGATGGTTTTAATCATGTGATATTTGGTGCGGGGAACGTTTGTTGATTTGATTTCATGTTTGCAGACGAGAGAAAGTCGAGAGGAGACAAGATGACGAGTGTGGATGGAAATTTGGGGAAAATTTGTGGTGCAGTTGTGGCTTTCAAAGAAAAGTTGAGAGGTGTGGAGCCTGGAAAGTACAGCAGAAAAAAGTTTAGAATAGATGGAGAAGTGACTAGGTTGTTTGTTTTGAGTTTAGTGGAAGACTTCGAGTTATTTTTTGAGTTTTTACGTGAATGTGGATTGATTAAGAAGAGTAATACGTGTAGCAGCTGTGATGAAGAGATGCGTCTGGAGAAGGTTTCGAGAGGAGATAAGTATCAATGGTGCTGTAGGAAAGTTTATAACAAGAAGAAGTGTGCTGGGCGTAGGTTGTCTATTAGAGACGGATCATGGTTTACAGGTTCTCGTTTGTCAATGCAAGACATTTTTGTGCTTACATATGAGATTTTGAGTTTGACGTCTTCTGGAGAGATTACTCGTGAGTACGGTTTTTCAAGTAGGACTGTTTCTGATTGGAAAAACTATGTGAAGGAAACTTTAGTGGAACATTTGGAGTTAAATTCTGAGATGATAGGTGGGGAAGGAAAAGTGGTAGAGATAGATGAAAATAAGTTTGGGAAAAGAAAGTTTAATAGAGGACATTGGGTGGAAGGTCACTGGGTGTTAGGGGGTGTAGAAAGAGAGTCGAGGAAAGTGTTTTTAGTGTCTGTTCATGATAGAAGTGCAGAAACTTTGACTAGTGTAATTAAAGAGTGGGTTAGGCCGGGGAGCATTGTGTATACTGATTGTTGGAAGGCATATGATAGACTTGAAGAGCATGGATATACGCATTTGACTGTAAACCATAACTTACATTTTGTGGATCCAGAGTCGAAGGTTCACACTCACAGTATTGAAGGGATGTGGCGTCATGTGAAGAGATTTGTTCCTGGATGTTCAGCTCAGGGGGATTTTCAACATGTGTTGGCTGACTTTTTATTTGATAGAGTTACGAAATTATCGGGGGAGGATAAATTTTGTTTATTTTTGGATATTGTTTCTCGGATAGATTGGAGTAGGGAGTCGAAGAAGGACGAGCAGACGAGATCAGGAGGGTGTAGCGAGGAGACAGAAGAGGTTGAGTGATGTGATAGATTTACGCAATGTTTCCGGGGAGGACAAATTTTGTTTATTTTTGGATATTATTTCTTGGAAAAATTGGAGTAAGGATTCGAAGAAGATAGAGCAGATGACATCAGGACAAATTTTGTTCATTTTTGAATATTATTTCTCGGAAAAATTGGAGTAAGGATTCAAAGAAGATGGAGCAGACGATATCAGGGGAGTTTAGCGAGGAGAGAGCAGAAGATGAGTGACGTTACTATTTTGCATAGATCCGCCTACAGGTAAGCCATTTTTATTATGGCCGTTGTGTTGCCCCCCTATAAGAAAGCTGTTCCCAGAATTGAATCTCATTGCAAATAATTTTTGTTTTAAATAAAAGAAGCCTGGAAATGGGGAGGGGGGGAATGATGGTACCCCATGCTTGTGGTCTTTTGAGACAAAATACCCTGAGTTGGTATTTTGAACACTTGAAGCAAGTAAAAGAAATTCAGATGACAGAAAATACATCTTGCATAGTAATATATATAATATTATACTAACTTACCCATGACTTGTGTTACGGATGGAAATGGTGGTGTTGTCTCCGTATTTGAATTAACGGCGTAACATAGGACCCAGATGCCTATGCCGTCGTCAATGGCTCGTTATGGGTCCACGATCCGCGGTGCCAATCTCTCTCAAGAAACAGCCCTCACAGCCAAGCCGCTTAGCAAAACACTTTATTTACAGCAAATGTCTCCTCTCTGGCATTACACGCTGGCAACCGGTGACACACAGTCCTACTAACACAGTTACAACAGCTCTCCACAACCTCTGACCTCTCAGCGACACGTACGCTAGCTACACACGTCACGCTCGCCTGAACACGACAACCAACACTCTAACGGCAACACAGTCTCTCTACTGCTGTCGCTCGCTTCAACCTTTCTGTCTGCTGCAACCTCGTCTTCTTCTCTTCTTTTTCCTCCTTTTCTTTGACGCTCACTCACACCGCTTATATATACATGTACACAGTTCTCTAGAATTATCCAGCACCTGCCCGTCACGCATGCGCGCTCCCACACCGAACAATCCAGATACTAAGTCTTGCATCAGCCTCACTCGCTCAGGCACACACTAGAACAGTCTAGATACGCTTTGTCCTCGCCGCGCTGGCCGCTGCTGGACAGGTCAGCCGGGGTCAAATACCACAACAAAGCAATGGCGGCGCCGGCTTACACCTCGCGCACACCGCTACACTATTTAATTCGTAACATATCCCCCTACTTCAAGAAGAAATTCCGCAGGACTTTCTTCAAACAAAACATACGAATTAAATGTACATCTCTCACAACTCAATTATAAAACAGCAACAACTACGTTTCTACGACCACACATACATCAACATTATCCCATTACTCACTGTTTGTCAACATCGTTACATTTCCACTACTCATACATTCAGTTACATCTACAGCTCCACTAACGCTAGCAATAATAATGACATTATTCAACGCTTACTTAAAATTTCTCGAACACAAGATCGATTAACACCAATTTCTGCAAGCATGAAGTCTTATTCAACACAGTCTTTCTTTACCACGACAGACTCAGTTCTTTACACACAGTCACAGGTCAGTTCCATTTCCTATATCCGTTCGCACACCGCCAATCTGTTACCAGTCTGTTATCTTCCGCGCCAACCGCACGGTACCTTGGCTCGTGATGGTGACGTGGCCTCACTCCTCTCGGTCCCTCCTCCAGACTCGGTGCTGCAGGTCGCTGACGATATCCCCTCTCCCCAAATCGTCTTTCCCCACCGAACGCTGGCGCTCTAACCCTGCTGAATGATGCCCGTCTCGTTGTCTGACCCTCCCGGTCTCTTGATGGTCTTAACACAATTTCCTCTGGCATCTGCGAGTAAGGGACACCAATGTCTCTTGCTCCTGGAATGTTGCCAATTATCAAGTCGTACGGCGGGTCGTCTACACACGCTGCCGTCACCCGACCTCGAAAATACGGCGTCGACACCTCGACCTCTGCGTCTGGCACCTGTTGGGTGTGGCCGTGGCAACACCGTAGGCTGGACACTCGCCCCGTGTACTGCCCTCGCGGTACGAGGCTCCTCCTGACAATGACACCATTACAACCAGTGTCTCTCAGCACCGACACCGTTTTGTGGCCGATCCTGCCGACCGCAGTTCTTATGCCACCTTCTTTGGCGCTCGCCACAACCGCCAGAGCGCAGTCCACCACCGGCAGTTCTTGACTGGTAGACCCTGCGCGGTTCTCTCTTCCATTGCCGTTCCTCACACTCTGTCTGCTCTCAATCAACGCAACGTTGGCTGACGTCATCGCTCGGTGAGCATACTGATCACCGCTCTCTTCAAACAACCTGCGGCTGGACCTTTGCTTATTCAATCCACCCGGACACACCACTGCCTTGTGACCTCTCCCTCCGCACGAGAAGCAATGCTGGTCTTTATTCGTTCTCTCGGGGACAGCGGATGATGGTGGAGGAGTCACAGGCGACGGATCCCCTGATTCACAAGCAAAACTTCTCCCCTGAGATTGCAAATATCTCATTGCAGCATTTGAAAGTGCTTTCAGGCTCTGATCTTCCTGCTGTTGCAAGAAGACAGCCACGTCCTTGGGGCAGGCTTCGATAAATTGTTCTTTAAGGACAATATATGAAAGTCCTTCAAAGTCCTTTTCTTGCCCGGCCAGCTCGATCCATCTGTGTAAGTACCCTCTAATTCTTTCTACGAACTGCTCAGGGCTCTCACCTTTCTCTGGCTTGCTGGCACGAAAACGGTGTCTAAATCCGTTTTCCGTGAAATCATAGCCACTCAATAAAGCTTGCTTCAGCTCATCATAGTCTTGAGCTGCTTCTGCTGGCATGCGGGAGTAAATATCCAGTGCATGCCCTGACAACAGTGCACTCAGTGACACTGCCCACTCTATTCGCGGCCAACTGGACAACTCGGCATGGCGCTCGAAACGTTGCAAATAACTGTCCATACTGTCTTTTCCATCAACGAACTTTGGCAGTCTTGGCCTCTCATGTTTCATAGACACTTCTGAGCTGGTGACTGCTGGTCTCAGTCGCGCCATCTCTAGTTCGTGCGCTCGTTGTCTTTCTCTTTCTTCATGTTCAAGTTGTAGCTGCAGTTTTTTAAACTCTCGTTCTGCAGCTCTTTCTTCTCTCTCCCTATCCTTCTGCTCCTTCTCTTTCTGTTCCTTCTCTTTCTGTTCCAAAAACTTTCTTAATTCGTCTCCTTCGAGACCCAACTCCTTGCCTATCTTCACCAAATTCATCACGTGTTCCATGATTACACGTTATACGTCGCTTCCTATCTCAAAACGAGAGAGAATTCACTTACAGTTTCTGTCTTGACTGTCGCAGCTATTCTTGTAGCAGAGCAGGTTGACGATGCAGATCCCGGACGAGCCCCCAGATGTTACGGATGGAAATGGTGGTGTTGTCTCCGTATTTGAATTAACGGCGTAACATAGGACCCAGATGCCTATGCCGTCGTCAATGGCTCGTTATGGGTCTACGATCCGCGGTGCCAATCTCTCTCAAGAAACAGCCCTCACAGCCAAGCCGCTTAGCAAAACACTTTATTTACAGCAAATGTCTCCTCTCTGGCATTACACGCTGGCAACCGGTGACACACAGTCCTACTAACACAGTTACAACAGCTCTCCACAACCTCTGACCTCTCAGCGACACGTACGCTAGCTACACACGTCACGCTCGCCTGACCACGACAACCAACACTCTAACGGCAACACAGTCTCTCTACTGCTGTCGCTCGCTTCAACCTTTCTGTCTGCTGCAACCTCGTCTTCTTCTCTTCTTTTTCCTCCTTTTCTTTGACGCTCACTCACACCGCTTATATATACATGTACACAGTTCTCTAGAATTATCCAGCACCTGCCCGTCACGCATGCGCGCTCCCACACCGAACAATCCAGATACTAAGTCTTGCATCAGCCTCACTCGCTCAGGCACACACTAGAACAGTCTAGATACGCTTTGTCCTCGCCGCGCTGGCCGCTGCTGGACAGGTCAGCCGGGGTCAAATACCACAACAAAGCAATGGCGGCGCCGGCTTACACCTCGCGCACACCGCTACACTATTTAATTCGTAACAACTTGCAAAAATACTAATTTTGTTATATGCAGTGTTTGTGACATCATAGTCACTGTGTTCGATAACTTACTGTTGCTTACCTTTTCTTTCATTTTTGGTAAAATTCAGTCACCTCCACGTCTTGTGATTTAGAGCAAATAAACAATTAGCTTAACAGACCATATAAAGCTTAAAAGCTTAATCTGCTCTTCGTCATGTTGATAGCCAAACCAGAAGCAGCTTGGTGGAAATTGGCCTCATTCTAGAAGTTGACTCATAGGAGTCGCTCCGTAAAGCGTTTTATGGAGGCCCGCGTGAGCGCTGAAGTCGCTTCGTAAGACATGTTACGGAGGGTGTTAAATATTTTTTTCTTCGATTTCTATAGGTAAAAAAGGGAGCTAACTGCGGAAATCGCTTAAGGAATCATTTATCTAGAGTTATCTTCCTTGGCATTATTTACTCGATTGTTTCTTCGGTGAAATTTATAATTTTCTAGACCTAGTCACTGCCTTTCGAAAATGGCGATTCAAAGAACGCTTTTCAGTGTGAAAGGCACTCGAACTTTATTTCAAGATGCTGTCTGAAGACTAAACCGACGTGCTTGTTGCACAGGATCATTCCACGTGTGTTTCTGACATATAAACTGGATTGGGGGCCATATTTGTGGTCATAGGACCTAGTCTCGTGTGGTAGTCTACTCCAAAACAGCTTTTTATGGGATACCGTTTACTTACCCTCCCGGATATCTAACTGTAAAAATAGTCGAGCTTCATGCGAATTCAGATAAAAACATGTGAATTCTACTATTTATCTAACAAATCAAAATCCATAGCTATCTTTTTTGGTTATATTTTTACAATTTTTTGAAAATGACAAAAATTCATGCGTCCAGAGAGAACGGCCTAAGAGTTAATGCAAAAAGTTCATCTGCAGACAGTCCAGAGATATACATGCCTTTGGTTTCATCTACATCTTCAGCTAGTGGTGTTTAGTTATATTCAAGTAAACAGGGTAGAGTGCCTTTGCAGATAGAGGCAGTTGATGTAAATGGTTAACTGCATAAGCTATGCTATGCCTGTCTGCATCTTCTTATACTTCTGTTGCAGAGGATCCTCCTGCCACTAGACTACAGAACTCAGAAGAATATGAAGAAGAAAGAGGATGGCTTCCAGATGACTTTCCCCGTCCAGTTGAAGTTCTCCCCACCCACCTGCTTGATTCCAACGTTCCTCCAAAGCCAGAACTACTATCAACCACTTACAATAGTCATGGTATAAGGTCACAGGATTGTGACCATATGTATGCATTGCCAGCATCATGTACCAATAAAAGAAAATGCGATGAGCCTGAGGCAAACTCATCAGACCAGCAACTGCCAGGCTTGAGTGAGCTGAATTCAGAATTTGAATCAAAAAAAAGAAAACCAGCCAAAAGTTATATCTGTCCATGTTGTCATAAACAGTTGTCTTGCAGACAGTCCTTATACCAGCACAAGCAGAGTCGCCATCCCGAATACAAAGCAGAAACTTCTCACTTATTCCATTGCGATAGGTGTCCGAACTTTAAATACACAAAAGTTCGTGAGCTGATTATGCACTGTCGATCATATCACCATGAAGAGAAAAGAGTGTTATACAGAACTTTCAAAACGGAGAAGGATTTTGATGAATGGAAAAAAGAAACAGAAAGATCATACTCAGTAAAGTATGTCCAAGGGACTGGACATAAAAAACAAATAAAATGCACAGTTACATACTACTACTGCAATCGCTCAGGTGTTTATAGAGCTGTTACTAATCGAAAACGAGCCACAAAGGCCCAGGGTTCAAGCAAAATTGGTGGAAGGTGCACTTCGTATCTGGTAGTTCGCAGAAGACTACGTAATGGAAAAGTTGATGTTGAGTACTGCCTTGATCATGTTCCTCACAGAGTACAGCTTGGATACTTAAAGATACCAGATGACTTGAGAAATATGATTGCTGCTAAGCTTGCTCAGGGAGACAAGATAGATAGCATTTTAGATGATATTAGCAACAGCATCTCAAATGAGGACCAAGACACTTTGGTGACAGGAAGAGACATTAATAACATCAGGAGTCAGTATAACATTTTATATACACAGCAACATGCAAACGACAGTCAGAGTGTGGAGTTATGGGTGCACAAATTGAAGGAAAGCTCTAATAACCCTGTGATATTTTATAAAGCACAAGGTGCTTCCCATGGCATCCTACATGACAGTGATTTTCTCCTTTGCCTGCAGACTCCTTTCCAAAAAGAGACAATGAAAAAATTTAGTAGCAATCTCATTTTCATGGATTGTATTAACAGCAGTGCAGAAGATGAACTCGTTCTCACTACAGTTTTTGTTCTTGATAGTGCTGAGGAGGCTGTACCAGTGGCATGGGCTATATCAAATCATAAGGATGCAGAAATAATTCAAGTCTTCTTGACTGCATTAAAAGCATCCTGTGACCAGGATTTTCCAAGTAATGTTTTTATGGGTGACTTAGAAAGTGACTTGTACAGTGCCTGGTGTGGAGTATTCTCAAAACCACAGAAAAGACTTTGTTGCTCTTGGCTTATTGACATGAGATGGCGAAAGAAACTATATGAGGTTATTCTTTCTAAGGAAATTATGTTAGAGACATATGCCTTTTTAAAGGTCATGCAGAAGGGAGCAAAGAAATCAGTATTTCAGAAAATGGTCCAGGACTTTTTGAAATACCTGACAGAAAAGGCTCCACAGTATTTAGAATACTTCTCTGCAAATTATGGGCTTGATGACAGATTTTCACTGTGGGCTGGGTGTTTTCAGACCAGTTCTCATCCAAATGCCAACTTGTATAGGGAAGCGTTTTGGCATGTCTTAAGGGACCTTAATTTCAACAAAATGCAGAACAGACGGGTTGATCATTTACTTATTGTGCTTCTAAAACTGGCTAGAGACAAAGAGGTAGAAAAACTGGTAAATTTAGAAAGAGAAAATGTAAATAATTTCTTAATAGAAATCGAAAACCGACACAAAGATGCTAACAATCTGACCGGAATAGTGGATAGTACTGTTATTGGTGGAGAATGGTGTATACCTTGTCAAATCATAAGTGGGTATCAGTACAGCGTGAAAAAAGTCAGTGATTGTCAGTGTAAGTTACTGTGCAGCTCATGTAATGTCTGCATTCATATGTATACATGCACATGTCCAGATTATCTTATGCACACTGTCCCATGTAAGCATATTCATGCAGTCCACATGCTTGTAGGTGTGTCTGATTCTTATGCTGATAGAGACCAGAATGAGACAGATGATACAAATTTCTTTTCGTCTCTTGACTGTCAGGTTACCTCTAAAGCCACAGAGAGCAGTGGCATTGAAGAAATGCGTTCGGCTACCTTGGCAAAAGTAAGGGAAATAGCTGATCTTCTAAATGCTGCATCAGACATTGAAATCATCCGCTTTCTTTCCGAGCGTTTAAATGATGCCTTAAATGTTGTCAGGGTTATGCAACGCACAGAAGTAGAACATACTTCTCCAGCAGGCAAAGCGTTTGACTCACAAGACATATATGTTTCTACAAAGGGAAGGTCTGCAATAAAGTTGAACAAGCCATCTAGTCATGATTGAAGAGCATCACAGTATTAAGAGCATCAACAAGTTATAAACTTTAACGTGCAAGCAATGTTTGTGCCAATATGCAGATGTATACCGCATGCATTGATGAAAAACATGTATGGGCAATTTTGTTGGCCGTGTTTTGAAAAACAATTTGTATACATGCAGTACTATGCCCTTCTGAATCAGTACATTAGATCTGCATTAGGTACTGCACATTAAGAGACTGTTGATTTAGTCTGTGCCAGAAAAATATCATTGTGAAATATTCTGAGCTCTTAAAGAATACTTGTTACTGGACTGATTTCAAAAAATGTGCATGCAGGGTTATCTTTTTCATTTTCCTGCTGTCATTTTTAATTTTAACACATTCAAATTTGGACAGTGACCCGTTTTGATTTCCAAATAAGTAGCATAAAAATTACTTTTGTCTAATGTTTTTGTAAATGTGTAATGCAAGCATGTATTTTGTGGCAGCTATGAACATTTTATATAATAGTTTAAGTAATCATAGATAAAACTCTTATGGTTGATTAAAGTCGTTTAATGCCCTTCTGTTGTTTCCTTGTAATATACACATTTCACTTGGTCAGCTTATCAGGTCAAGGCTATAAACTCAGCCTGTGTCGGTGAACAAGGTGTGCAGCACGTGAGAATAGGAATGAAGGCGTAGTTGCCTGAGCGATTAGAAGTTCCGCATGGTCGAATGAGGACTATTTTTTGTAAACATACTGACGAGACGTATAGGGGAGTAACGACTATACTGCAAAGCCCGGTATGGGCATTTTTCAGTTTGTAAGGCAGCCAGCCCTTTAAACAGATGCCATATGCAGAGAAAAAACAGCGTGCGCGAGACGACAGCTGAACCCAGGACAGCCAACCTTCACAGTATTGGTGACAGGCGTTACTGGACCTCCCCGCCTAGAGAAAGAACCCTTGGCACAAGACCAACCCTTCGTAACGGACGCAGACAGGCTTTTTTCGACGGGAATTGCGTTTAATACAGCGTCGTGTGGGTTCCATTAATGGAATAAGTGTTTTTGGACATCGAAGCTGTATATACTAATCAGACTACATGTTACAATAAAGGAATGCATTTGTTTGTGGTGGCATATTAATACTTAAAATGCGCTTATTTGGGTTGCTGTGTTTGCTCAGGTTAATTTTTGATGCTATTTAAGCTGTGGTGTTATTGTCAACTTTGATCTATTGCTTTGTTGAGTCATTCTTTATCAGTACACCATGTACATTTGTACTCTTGATGTCCCTTCAATATATGTTGACAGCATATTTTGGGCAATTAGGGCACGAAGTTCTGAGTGAAGAGAGAGATAAAAATTGTTGTTCCGTCCACTTGCTTTACCATTCCCCTTCTCAACTTTTTTGTAGGTTTACTCCTCCCTCTTTTCTTTTCACTCTCTGTAGGTCTGTTGCTTACATCCCCTCCCTCCCTTCTCTTTCTGTAGCATATATATATATATAGTGCATACATAATGCATTGATTGGAACCTACTGTAATGGTAGTAAAAATTGTCAAAGTTCTCTCTATCCTTATCTAAACATAATGGTAACGTTCTCGTAAAGTAATGATGTGAAATGTAGTGTTCCCCAAGAACCTTTTCTATTCTCCATCTACATTAGTCATCTTCCCCTCTATATATCCCATTAATGTGAAATGTTTGCAGAACGACACCACAATAACACGCACACCACAAACTGATTGAGCCACTTTCTTCCTTTCTACAGCTGAACGCCGACGAGCTTCAGGCTTGGACCGAATCAAACCACATGTCAAACCTAGCCACCCCATTTCCAGTTAAAGTATCCATATCGCCACTCAACCAATAATGGATGCACAGTACCACAAACTCTTGGTTGTTACTATCGACAATAACTTTTCATGGTCCCAACACATCTTTGCCACAAGCAAAGCAACTTAATATTCAGTTCCTAGTGTAGACTGAAGACATTAGAAAATGATCCGGGTCACGGCACCATTTATTTGTAGCCGGACTGATCCGCTTTGTGGCTTAGGCTAACACTGCGGCCCTATAGCCCCAATCAGTCCCTTCCTCTTTAGGGTTCCAGGAAAGAGGAGGGAAGTGCACAAGGAGAATTTTCTGCTAGCTCTCATTCGTCAGGTGTGTTATCTAATGTGATATTTCGCGTTGTGTTCTTTTTTCCATCTACTAACTACACACCTGCACTTAGCCGACCTTGGAATCCGCAAAAGACCATGCTTTTTTTCCAAACTAAAGTGTGTTTTCTCCGGTCCATCATGTGTGCTCTGGTACAATTACGGACGACACAATTTTCTTTCGCTCTACTGATACGCGTTCATCTCGTTCACGCGACGAGGACACCCACCATCACACTAGCATTCGTGCGGACTGATAATCTCACGAGTAAATATGTTGAAAGACATTGATTTTATTTACATTATTAACTACTACTATATAACTACTACTATTTCTACCCTAACACACCTATGCCTAGCCTACTAACACCTTATATCACCTAACTCCCTGGAGAAGGAGGGGAGATAGGGGCTGATTGACGTTGAGCCGCTTTCCAGCAGCCGCAGGACCATCACTGCGGCAAAGTGGTACTGTACTTCTCTCCAAAGACTTCTATGATCGACTAAGTCGGTGCTTCTCCCGTATTCAGGGTGGTCTTACTTAGAAGGACGGTTGAGTGATGTGAGCGGCTTTCCAGCGGGACCATACGACATACTGCCGCAATATTGTCTTCTCCCGTATTCGGGGGGTGCATGGGTGAGGGGGTTGTTGCCTTTCCAAGCAGGACCAGTCGCCTTTCGGTAACAGGTGATAAAACTGAATTTTGCCTGCTATTTATACTGGAAAGTTTTGGTACTACGTCATCCGCTGTGTTGTCGATCGTTTGCGATGCTCCGCTCGCGCGACCAAGTATGGGGGTGGGTTGAAGGGGTGGAGGGAGCAAAGCACTGTCAGCGGTACTACATTTAGGGCTCTCGCCACACTAGACTGACTAGAGTACCGTAAATTTCGGTCTGCTGTATATAAGCCGCACACACTAAATTAAAAACAAAAAACTCTACTTTTTCACAAATAAGCCGAACTGCATGTTTATATGCCGCAAATATACACAGCTTGAAAACTTCATATAATTGTAATCATTTCGTCTCGTTTTCGGCATGATGAGGGTGTGTGGTTCAGCAACTGATCTGAATGCTTCAATTGTATGCGGTTTTGATTTTAAAATGTAAACAGTTATATAACACTATAACAACGTGAACAGTTAACACTTTAAGATGGAGAGGGAGCTAGGATATATTCTACAGCACGCTCCCTGAGTATTTCAGATTTGAAAAAGGTATACCGGAATACAAGCCGCGACTTTTTTTTTTCTCCAGCATTAAACCATGCGACTTAAAGAGCGATGCGGCTTGTTGCGGATTTTTCAGATTCCGATGAATTTGTCGATGAGCTCCATGTTAAGCAATTGAACTCCCTGAACTGCTTTCGACATATACCACAAGGTAGGATAATTTGATGAGGCATCCTCCAACAAAGATTCTTAAACCATAAAACATAAGAGATACAGATACTTCCCAACTCCAAGACCCTTGTAATTTGTAAATATCTCTTGTACTTTTGTACATATTCAACTTCCCCTCACTTTTGGTGTTATACCTTATATGTTATTTAAATAACATATTAATAATATTAATAATAATTATTACTGCTAATTCTACTTAGCTTATTCTACCCCGGTAAAGGGCGAGGGCTAGATTAAAAAAAGCATGTCTTGCTTACTCTACCACCCTTCTTAATAGAGCATTTTTGTGAATGGGCAAAACAGTCTGACTATAATATGTAGTACAGTATACACGGTAGTAGTGACAGCGAACCAGACGAATTACAGATGCACTTCAACCCGGCTGCTGATTGGTTGAACCGGTCACATTGCTGTCATGTGCGAGGTAACATTAATATTGTCTTCGTAATGACCTAGCTGTTTTTTTTTAAATTTTTGTGTGAAATTAAACACATTTAACTGCAACACGCACTGTAACAGATTTTCAAGCTTTTTAATTAGAGACCATATATATATATGATGGAACATTGCTGGCAGAGGACATATCTGTATGCCGTTGACAGAATACACTTGCTTTTGTGACCCAAATGTCGCAAAACATTTAGGACGATATTACGCGCCCACTAGTGTAGTTACCACGTGATCAAAACGACCATAGGTGGAGAAGCAAGGGTACTACATATAGACGCAACTGAGCGATGAGGTTGACCACGTGATCGGAGTGACCATAGAGGGAGAAGCGAGGGTGCTGTGTGTAGACGCAAGTAGGTTAGGATGCTGCCTTCGGATGCAAAACTTGTCAAGCTGTTGCGTCACATGGGTAACACGTGGGTACTGACAGTACAGTTATTCAGTTCTCTGCTCGGGCTGGTACTTAGTTTCCGAACTGGCTCACATGATACAAAAAAAAGGTAATTGTATCATTAGCCTACTTAATTAAATTGTTACCTTTATGATCGAATGCGATCGAGATTGCGTGCAACAACTGCAGGCTGTACACGCATACTGCACGCACAGTGCCAAAAGAAGACAAAAAGATTCTGTGAAGGATAAAATGTAACAATCTCGGGGCGTCTGAAGCAGTTGCAGATAGCGCATCAGGCTGATGTCTGATGGCCCTTTTGTCATTTTATTCTTCTAATATAATGTTGAGTAGTGCACGCTTGATAATAAACATTATAGGTTTTTATTTCGACTATATAATGGTAGTGCATATTTGATTTGTTTGGTAATCAAGTGTTATAAGTGCATTTCTTTGTTTGATAATCTAGTGTAGGTTGCAGTTTCGTTGACCTGGCTCGCGATCGAGTTGTCCAGACGGACAGCACGTGCAGAAATATTCAGAAAATAGACACATTTGCATGTATGTACACACAGACGCACAGCTTGACATTAATTAAAACTAAAGAAGTGAGCTTGGACGCCATTATTTTGCATACAGCAACGCGTGCATGCATACGTTAGGAAGGATACAAGTGCAGAACAGCAGTACAGTAACTATATAGAGATAGTATAACAGCACAACCTGTCTCAGCTATATTCAAATTCACAAGAAAATGCAGAGCCATCAAAATAACAAGTGCAAATACTAGTAAAAATGTCATAATGTTTAATATATGGTTGTTTGTTGTGAATTGCTATGAAAGTGTAAACTTGAAGGGAAGCAATGGATAAAGGTGAGCACAGAAAGAAGGCAAAGCCTGGATCAACAGAGAAAAAATACATCGGTTACATGCCAGAAAAATCAGTTTGTGGTTTTATCCAGAATGACCCAATGGCAAATCCAGAGAAAATATAATGTGTAAAACAAGAGCAAGATGATGATCACAGTAACAAGATGGGGAGATAAGAGATAGCTGGGGTTTGTCTGTGTTGGTCACTTTGAACAGCATTGGTCTTAGGTTTGAAAAATGAAAGAATGAATGGTACATTAGAGATAATAATAATAATAATAATAATAATGTTGGCTTGTATAGCGCCAAATCCTGGCCTGACGTCAAAATAAGATAATAATCATGCTCAGCACCTGTCAGGAGAACATGTAGCTTCAGCAGTGCTTATTTCTTTCCTCCCTGCATCCTGCTTTTGCACCACAGTTGGCTGCATGAGCGATCTCTCTCATCTCCACAGGGTCTTGCTTGCGATAAAGAGACAGGTCCTGCAGAGCAGAGTGGGATCCCTTTCCCACATATCTGTTTGACACAGAGTGACTGGCTTTGACCACCCAGAAGTACCATTATACCATGAGGCGATGGGGTCCTGCTTTTAGGTTAATCACTTTACTCAAATCCCTTTCCATGCCTCTATGATGAAATCATTCCGGAATGGACTGATTGATGTCACGTTTTTTGGAGCCACAAGTAGATGCTACTGGTGTCCATCTTGTGTTTAGCAGATCAGTCTGGTTATGCATGCCTAGTTGCATGCTTTTCTTAATGGTCAGTCAAGATGTTTATTGAAAAGGCAGAATCACTCATCTTAGAAAAAAGAGTCCTGTCATTATTTGGTTCCTAGTCACAACCATCCTCAGAAAGATACAAGATACTTTATTCTTTCACCTTCTTGAGGGTATTGAGGTATCCAAAGGTCAGCTGCTTAGCTCTTTGCCAGACCAACGTCGCTTTACAGAGTTTACTGCTGTTGAGCCACTGTTTTAGAGGTATATTTCATCACTTCATGCTTAAAAGGGCAGCATTCTACTACCTATCTGCATCATGACAAGTCATGTTAAGGGGTAAGAGGTTAGTCATCAGAGATTATCTTGACCTATTTTAATTGATGTTCTGCTACAAAGAGTTCTTATGCACGAATGATGGGAAGGAGGGATGAAGATAAGGGGGTGTACATTTACTTACCAGTTGTGAGCTGTGTACAGTTGTGAGTTGTGTACAGTTTTTGTCTTATCTTAAGCCATGTCTTATCACAAGGCATGTCTTACACTACAAAGTGTTCTTTCTTGGAAGAAGAGAGAATCAGAAGGTTGTCAGTTTCCTTTTTCTGTTTAAGCTGTGATATGTCATATCATGTGCTCAATATTTAAGCATTTATACTATTTTTTTTTCACTTGTGCTGTCTGTCTTTTTAGATTAAATTATGTCACTGAAACAAAGAACACCAGCCCTAGGGGCTGTCGCTCCTGAAGACCCTGTAGCCAATATAGAGCTTGGCAAGGTGGAGCCAGAGAGGGAGAAGATGCTGGAATCAAATACTGGAGACACCCCTGATGGTGATATCAATCATGTTAGAATTATATTAGAAGGTGAGCAACATTTATAAGAGGATGTCTTTTGAGAGACTTCATTCTTAATTGCTATTGACATTTTTGTTATAACATTTGGACATCTGTTTTTTCATAAACCTACACCCTTTGCTCCTTATTTGTGTGTGTGTGTGTGTGTTTGCTTATAGCTGTGAGACCTAAATAGAGATATACTTGTCAACGCTTTGCCTGGGATAAGATTCTTGTTTATGTTCAATGGAAGCAGCCAGTCCAGTACAATCCAAGAAAAAGATTTGAAAATAAAGTAATTAAAATCTAAAATGCATAAATACAAAGCTTGTAAGAGCCAGAATAGAGGGATCAAGAAGAGAGGATGCCGTATTATGAAAGGAAAGATGTTTATCGAGAGAATATAAGATTCATTACATTTTACCCAGAAATTTCAGGATCTGCCAGACTCATTGAAAGCAGTTTGATTTTGTTAGGGGAATCAGAATCAGATGATGAAGATGCAGCTAAGAGAAGTTCCAACTCCTGTATTGAATCCATTCACTCTACTATTACTGGCTTTGTCTTAAACAATTCATCCATCTTAAAGAAGGTGAGGTTTTCTTCTCATAGTAGTATGTTTGCATGGAGATGAGCACTCTCATATTCATACATGCATCTACCATGTGCACACAGACTTACATGCATGTGCACACACACTCACACTCTCCCTCTCTCTCACTCTCTCTCTCTCTCTCACAAAATACATGTTTAGTAAAAAGAATACAAATGTATTTAGCGAATAGACATTTAAAAGAAGAAAGAGAGACAAAAAATGATAAGCACAGAGAAATAAAACATAATTTTCCAGTGTTTTCTGTTCTCTATATATGGACAGAAGAAGAACTGGTTATAACATTTAACATTCAAATGCTGAAACAAATAGATCAACATTAATCATAATTATAAATCCATGCTCAACCCTTGGACATTTACAAACTCAATCTCTCATACACATAGGTTGCATATATGCATATGTATGCACAACTCGGTCAAGCTTTGCTGAGAAGTGTAATAAGCAGGGAAATGAACTTTTCTTTGCCCTGCCACTTGACAGTCTGAAACCTGATGTAAGGAGCTAGTAACTCCTTGCCATTAAACATCCTGCATGTTGGTGGCCTTTCTACACACATTGACCAGCTCACTGTGCACCTTCTTCTTTCTCACACGGACCCCCATATCAACCTAGGAAGCTGAACGTTATCACCAATTTAATGAAGACTCTATAAAAATTATAATTTTTTGTTCTTATTACTGCAGGAAAATTTTTTGACGACAGTCATATTTTTAACTGCAATTAAAAACTAATGTAATGTTTCTAGCAATTTTTGGATGTGCTAATATCTAGCAAAAGAATTAAATGTGCATGAGTATTACCTAAAAACTTGATTTTACCAGCATTATTTTTTTTTAATATGGAGTCTGCAAATGATATGAATAACTGATTATGTTCATTGAACATCAGTGGATTTTGAGAATACCCATCTTAGAATAAACTTGAAATGAGCAGGAGAGTAGGAGACAAAAGTACAACTATATAAGACATCATTTTGCAGAGAAAATGCAAGAAGAGACCACAGTCTACCATGTGATGTGTAAGAAGCACTAATCACAAACTTTAAGTTTATTCTACTTTGCAGAAAGCACTTTTGACTGAGACAGGAATATCTGTGTAGAGACCAAAGGAAATCAGACCCTTTTATACAAGCATTCATTTTCTAGACACTACCAAAATAGAGACAAACAACATATACCCGAGACTTCCTTGTTCAAAGATGTGTAGCTTAATCCTTGTGCTGAGTGAAAGAGATAATGCAGATAAGTAAATATTATGATAGACACCAGTTGATGAGTTTGGTTTATTTCATATTTCGCTCAGTAGAAAAAAATTCAGTCATTCAAGCACTTGTGAGTTGTGTTCTCTATTGAAAGCTTTTCACTTACAGTGAAGATTAAGATATATATGTTTGACATAATAATTTTTATTCTACTGATTTTTTTAAAGTGCAATATCTTTTAATTAAATGTTATGATGTGGTTTATTTTCAGGTGTTAATAGGTATGGTGGTGGGAATGTATGCAGCTTACTTCATCACGGCTATTGTGTTTCACCAAATTCATCGTTGTCTTGTGAAGCCTAACGTGATATCACTAGTTGCATTGACATGTGTAGTTCTTTTCTTGGTGTCAGTGTCATGCATGTGGACCTACTTGGGTAACAAATTTTTATCAAAAGTGGTGAAACCCATTCACCAGGTTGTCAACAATCACTGGGAAATTCTGCGGTGGTAAGTTTTCATCATATAGTACTTGTTTAAGATCTACCTTTGTTGTTAGAACATATAAGAAAAAGAAGAATGCATTTTTTGTCAAGCGAGAGTGCACAAGGAACGTCTTGATGATGGCCGCCACATGCTCAGCAAATGCCAATCACACACACCCACACACTCATAGATACCACCACTTGCACTGTTATATTTACTCCCACTGTTATATTTACTTCCCCAAAAATGACTCCTTCCATATGTGCAAATACATAAACAAGAGAACACACACACACACACACACACACACAGACTTTAAAGAGACACATTCAACATAGATGCTCCTAATTAACATTCCCATATTGCATTGGCTGTAGCTTTATGAGGTATATATAATCGTGGTCCAGGACAGCATTGCAGATTTAACCTCTTCTGTTTATTGCTGCTTATTGCATGGCACTTTTTAAGATTATTAAAATTTTGAGAATGAGTATCTTGCAGTGACTTTGGTTAGTATTGCAACCTAGTAACTTCGCTTGAGTTTAGAGAGGGCTGCTGGTTTAGCTATCCAGCAGGAACATGCATCTAATTTATTGAGGAAAGCCATGGGTGGGGGAAGAAGGCAGGGCTTACACATGATGCAACTCAGACACTGTGAACCTTAGTTTAGGGACAGTTAAATGAAACAGCAGATGCTGGGCAAATATAAACCCAGCGTTCACTACGGTTCATTTGACTGGCCCTTATAGTTTGCTGCTTAATAGCCACTATGCTATGGACCTTTGCCCTTTTTGAGTTAAAAATTTTGTTGAAATCATATACACACATTTAGTTGAAAAATGTTGCATTTAGGTGGATGTTTAAACAAGAAGTTAGCAGTTTTTAACTGAAGTGAGAAGGCTGATGGGAGAATTAGTGAAGAAGATTGTAGTAATGGGAGAATGTGTGAAATGTAGATATTGCCAATTGAATTACAACTTGTATCCATACTGTTATATACTTGAAAAAGAATAAATGATTACAATTAATGATAAATGCAAAGGGCCCAGAAAGGTTGTCTGCTCCAGGGCCCATGCTGGTTTTCGGTGGTGCTGGGAAAACCTAAAAGTCAAACTATACACTATAGATTGGCTGCTTGATATTATAAAGGATCTGTTGTGTAAGTGCATGTTACAAGTACTGGAGCAGAAACAAGTACTGACCTGCTATATGTAGTTCTGGGAGAATTGAATGGATAGAAAAAAATGTCTGAGACATCTGTCAAAGGGTTATCAGAAAATGTATTTTTGCAAGTGTATTGCAAGAGATATGAAATATCAAAATCTGAGCAGATAAAGCCATTTCTGGTCACAAGATACTATATAGCTTTCCAACATCAACATTATCAATTGTGCACAGGAGAAGGTCTAAACCATGATGTCATTAGTGTAATACATTGAAAATACTACTACAGGTGATAGAAACATATGGGTTAATGCTGCAATACCACAGTGTCAGCCTTGTAATTCTTACAGCAAAGGACTGAAAGAATCCAATCATCCCTGTCCTTTCACAAAGTCTGTTGGCTAGCATCCTAAAGTTCAGGAGTGTCGGTGACATGGTGGTGGTTACAGAAGAATATAGATTTTGCCAGCAGTTTTCAGGAACTGTCTTCTAACAGATTTCGGAAATAGAGAGTAAAGTGCTTCGTGAATTGGGGATATCGTAACTCTTAAAATCTGCTGTATGATGAACATTTGGTTGAAATACTAGCAGTAATGCATGAAGTCATGATGAACATAGAGTTTCCATAGTTTGTGCATTTATTTTGATATCATAGACTTGTTGGATAATGGACTATATAATGTGTTTGTTCAGTTAATCAGATACCACTACACTTTACCCATTCTAGGCTTTATCTCTTTTTCTTGTCATCTTGGTTGATTTCCTCAATTTCTCCCTATCATGATTATTATTGTTGTTATAATAATAATAATAATTATTATTATTATTATTATTATTTGTAAAGTGCCATGAGCTTGCTGATAAGGCTGGGATATGGTGCTATATAAACATTATTATTAAGTGTTCTAATTGCGGGTTTAATATACCTATGTGTTCTGATTAAGGGTTGAATATATCTGTGTGTTTTGATTTAGGGTTGAATATATCTATATCTGATTAATGGTTGAATATTTTTATGTGTTCTGATTAAGGGTTGCAGTGCTGCTGCCTGTAGCAGGAATTGTTGTCATCATCATTAGCACTGTGTACAAGAACCCAGAGAACCTCCTGTCTTTAGCTGGTCTGGCCATTTTCATTTCTTTGCTCTTAATATCTTCTGCCTTTCCAAGCAAGGTGAGATTGTTCAAAGTTTTCAAATATTTTTTCAGCCTTTTCCATCAGCTATTGACTCCCCTCCCCCTGCATTTTCTTCAGCTGTGTAGCACAATTTTACTTGTCTTTTTTATCTCATCGTAAAACAGTGAGAGAGAATAAATAAATAAATATTTAAGAGGGTGATAGAATAAGAAGATATGCTTTGTTACATCTAGCCCTCAAACGCCTGGCAAAAATAAGAAACCAAATTCTCAACATGACTAGAAAAAGGCGCAATAAAACCAGAAGAAAGAAAATATGTACAAGAATTACAGGAAATATTTGTAAAGAGACGTTGTGTGGGATGCCCCTGAAGCAATCAGAGAAGAGAGAGCATGCAGTGTTAATACAAAAGCAGTTGATATGGCCATGCTTTTATTACTTGTTTTTAGGTAAACTGGCGGCCAGTGATTGGTGGCTTCATTCTGCAGTTCTACTTTGCTACTCTGATTCTCAAGTGGGATGTGGGCTACAAGGTGTTCAAAGCCATTGGTGAAGGAGCACAGAAGTTTCTAGCATACACAGATAGTGGATCAGTTTTTGTCTTTGGGGAAAAATATCATGATCACTTCTTTGTAATGCAGGTTAGACTGTTTTCATTTGTGTTTGCAAGAAATATTTTTGTAATCATCCTCCGGTCAAAAAAAGTAGTCCTATAATTATAATCCATAAGCTTTTGGGGAGTAAGTTGTTTGAGACTACATTTGTCTCGGTGTTACTACACTGCACCACATAATTATCAAATCAGTGACTTATTTGCCAGCAGTTTAACTGCTGAGATTTCTGTTTGTCCTCTAGACATATTTTAAGCAAGAAAAGGGCTGTTCCTGCTTAAGATGCATGGTTTATTTCACTTAAAATTATATCCAGTGCAAAATATGTTGTACTGCCCATGGGAAATATATGCCAACACATTATTTCAGATATAGGCATCCTATACTTTTGATATAAGCATGCAACTGATCACATTGCCATTTACAGCATTGGTTTCAGGCGAGTTATTGCTTTATAGGTGACAAATTTACTGTTCTCATGTAATGATGATGAATCCCTTTTATCATCAGTCTTTAGTCTAGTGAAGCTAGTAAAAGATTTTAAGGAATGTAATTCAGAGAGTAAAGAAGCTCTGGCTCAACAGAGAATAGATTCTGCGTGCGAACCATTGATTAGAGTAAAAAGTTCAAAAATTCCTGTAAGCACAGCCACAGAATGCCAGTAAATGTTACGCACTCTTCTTGGACTTATAAAATGATGATTGTGTTAAGGCAGTTAAAGGGAAGCAACACACACCACGTCTACTATTTTCGGTCTTTGAAGGTTCTTACAAAGGAATAATTTGTCTTTTTGGCAGGTGTTGCCTGTTATGGTGTTCTTTAGCTGTGTCACTACAATATTGTACCACCTGGGCATCATGCAAGCCATCATCAGCAAAATGGCATTTGTCATGCATTTCACGCTGGGCACGACAGCAGCAGAGTCTCTTTGCGCAGCTGCCAACATTTTTGTTGGTCTGGTAAAGATGCCCTTTTTCATCCAGAAATAATATCTAAAATTTAGTTCACTGTACAGTAAGTATAATGAACTGAGTGCAGCAACTAACCTAATAAGTTACAGACATTTACAAGTTTGACTGCTTTTCTTGTCACAAATACTTTTATTTACCACAGACTTATGATGGGTTTGGAGCAAGCAGATTAAATTACCATATAGGGCTTAGAAATCAGCATGACACAACTTTACACATTGGAAACCTTGGAAATTCTTGATCAGGTGCAGATTTTTTATTGCTTATATATTTTTGAAGCAAATATTGCCTCTTTTAAGAAATTCTTGGTAACAGTGTCTTCAGGAAGAGTGCTCTTTTAGTCCTCAGTACATGGCAAGGAACCATATAGCTGCATGGTTAGTGGGTTTGATCTCAAAGCAGTCATGGGTTCAGATCATTCTTATGACCAATGGCTTTAAAACTTTGGTATTCCAACAAAGCAGATTTATTAGCGGGGATAAAGGAAGTAGACATTTAAATGTGCTCTGTTTTGTCAATGTTGTACCCTACACACTGTGAACCACCTACATCTTATCTATCACCAGGATATTAAGTGTTTGATTTTTATACCTTTTTCTTTTAAACTCTTGTCAGGCCATATTTTAATGATAATATTAGGTTGCTAGAATATTTGAAGGATGTAGGTGAAACATGAAGGAGAGAATCGTGAAGACCCAGTTTATAGATTGTACAGGTTAAACATAAAAAATTTAATATTCACAGAAATGAGATGCAGTTCATATTACCACAAACAAGTCTTCCATGTAGTGATTTGGAAACATTAATGTCATTTAAGTTTTGTTTGATTTCAGACAGAAGCACCCATCATGATCAGACCCTTCTTGGCATTAATGACCAAGTCTGAGCTCCATGCTGTCATGGTTGGTGGGTTTGCCACCATTGCAGGGGGTGTTCTGGCAGCATATATCAAGTTTGGAGTGAGTTTTTTGACTGTTGCAATCAAGCCTTGTAAGCCTTTTCTGAAAAGTTTGACTAGTATCACTTGACTTTACCAGATCAAGTTATTCGTGTTTGCTTTACCAAAGAAAAAAGAATTGGGTGAATGAATATAAATTTTGATGCATCTTTATCACCACTGTAGCTTGGCTAATAAAAATAGTCTTTTACTATAAACTTTGTCAGCTGGGTTTATCATGAGACATTTTTCATCATAATATTCTTGTGCTTGGCCTAAAGTCGTAAGAGCAGTTTTATGTTGTTATTGAAACTGTCTTGAAATGCAGTTAGAAAACACTACAATAGGATAATTGTGAGGGAACATTTGAAAGGTCATTTTACAGGTTTAGGTAACAGTTCCTATTTCCACTCTACTCTTGTTTTCCTGCACATATCAACAGGTCAAATTGAGTATTTGTAACTTGTAGATTGCACTCATTAATTAGATGCATCTTGTACATTGCATTTAAAAGCAGTATATTTACATTAATTAAGTTGGCTAATGGATAGTGCATACAAATATATAAATTTGGTGTGCACTAGGTTATCAGGATCTATCTTGATTATTGTGGCCATTGTCTTTGGAGAAGTAGCATAGAATCTGTATGATGCTGGCTAACAAGAAGTGCTGTGGACTTTTAAAGTTATAGTAGGAATCGACAAACAGAGTATTAAGTATTTTTTTAAATCACAGAATGTGAAAGAATACACATCTTTTATGAGCACCTTTAACTCTTTCCCTTTCTGTACCATAGAGTTAAATGTTTAATTCTTAAGATTCCACCAGAACATCTGTTATGTGCCTCGGTCATGAATGCACCATGTGCCCTGGCTGTGTCCAAGCTGTTGTATCCGGAGACAAAGAGGAGCAAAATCTCACAAGTGAATGTTATGATACAAACTAAGAGGTAATATTTTATTTTTTCCATTCATCTACTTTAACTCTTGTTTAGAACCTTCAAGCTCAAAGGTAAAAATAACAAATTTGCGCTGTGTTGGGATTACTTTCAAATTTTTTCATAAAACACTTTGCCATTTGTTGTATAGAAATATAAAGAGGACTTTGTACTTTTTTTCAGTCTGACCTTTGTGAGCAAGACCATGATGTCAGGAACTTAAGAACTTGTTTTAACATGTTCTCTGCAGGGAGTACAGGAACCTGTTAGAGGCTGCTGCTGCAGGTGCTTCGCTGTCCATAGCCTTGGTGGCGAACGTTGCAGCCAACCTCATTGCATTCATTGCTTTGCTGGCATTTGTTAACGCAGCCATGGGATGGTTCGGTGCATTCATCTGTTATCCTGACCTGTCTTTTCAGGTGAGTTCCACAGAAATATGAATTGATATTTCTGGTTCTTGTCTCCTGTATCTGTCATTATCCTTAAGTGGCGTTATCAGCAGTGGCTATGACCAGAAATATCTGACTGGCTTAAAATTAAGAAACAGGAAAACTGTCATCATGGCTGTACATATTAGCGGGTGAGACCGCCTATGGCAGAGTGTGATATAGCTTTTGATATAGTTTTCTTTACTGAGTTATCTTTGTATATTTCAGTTGATTTGGAATGATTTTTAAATGAACCAAAGATATGGTATATCTGAACAATACAATTTAATCTTATTCATCTATTAGGGCTATTATAGTGAAAACACACTGAATACACATGAAAAATGCAAAATAAAAACAAATTACAATGCAAATCCGGTTTCAGAAAATATGCCGCTATCTGTTGATGCCCATCGTTTACTTGATGGGTGTCCGATGGGAAGATGCAGGGGAGGTGGCTGAGATGGTTGGCCTCAAGACGTTTCTTAATGAATTTGTTGCATATAAGAAGCTGGCTGAGCTCATCCAGGCTCGAAAAGACTGCATCCCTGGTCAACACTTTCTGTCCGTGAGTGCTTGCTACATGCGTTTTAGCCACCAGGGTAGGGTATGACATGGTTTAGCTTTTGATTTTTCCTGCATTGAGATTCATGTGTTCACATAAAACTTTGATTCTCAAAATGTTGAGCTTTACATAACCTCAAAGTTGGTAAGGTATTTGTTACAGATGCCAAGTAGCTCTGACAAGTTATAGCTTAAAGGTCCACGGACTGATATCCCCACTTTGATGACTCTATTGTAAAAGCAGCAGAGGGCCTTTAGCGTCTCAAGAGACTTAATTATGTGGTGCAAGGATTAGAATTAGGGTGCGAATCAATGCATGGGTGGATGCAGTGTGCAATTCAGTAGTTAAGTATTGGTGACTTGCTTAGTTAAGTATTGGTAACTTGTTATTTGGATAGTGGAAGGAAAGGATTATAGGATAACCTAAGCAAATAGATAATATAATTTATTGATGTTCTTGATTTATGTATATATATATATGTATCGTAAGCTGTGTTTTGGTATTTGTTTTCAAAGCTAACAGAATCTTTGTTCAGTGTAAGTGTAATGTGTACATGTACATGTCACATGGATAGCAGAGTAGCTGATGGTGTGTTTAGGAAGAAGTATGCTCAACTACAAACCCTTCCCCCCACCCCACCACCATTTCACATGTTTATTATCCTGAGTTTTGTTGTGATAAAGTTTTTTCCAAAGGTCAATCAGACTTCAGAGTGTACTTTGAAAAATTTACTCATATTTACGGAACACCGAAGGTTTTAAAAAGAGCATTTCTAAGTGTAGATTACTGAGCAGTTAGGGAGACAAACTGATCATGTCAAGCTTGAGTATGCAATATGAAGTGCTTGAAAAAAGTATTATCCAGACAGCATAACCTTCTCAAAAATATTTTTACACAGCAACGATCAGTGACCATAGCTACTTATGCGTTGTGTGGATTTGCCAACCTGAGTTCCATTGGCATCATGCTGGGGGGTCTTGGACCAATGGCACCAGACAGGGTGAAGGACATGGCACAGATTGTATTCAGAGCCCTTTGTGGGGGAGTTGTTGTCTGCTTGATTACGGCCTCCATTGCTGGTAAGGACACATTTTGCTTTGGTAACATGAAGTGTTTTACCTCAAAACAAGCATTTAAAATTGTCTTGACATTTAAGAGATAAAAATGTTGTAAGGGACTATGTAATAAAACTTTAAAGATCTAGTCGGTATGAAACAACCAAGGCCCTCTCTGCTCTGTTAAAGACTCTATGAATGCAAAAGAAAGGTCCAAAGAATGGATGCAGTCACTAGTCATACATCTTTGAATAAAAGAAAACTGCAAACAGTGGCAGAAATGTGACATTTGTTGAAGACTGTTCTTCAAGGTACCTTTGAGGGTGGTTGACCTTTTTGATGGCTAGAGGAAGAACTTGGTTACAAAAATGAAGGAGTGGACTGGTTGTCCTTTGAATGACCTGCTCACTATTGCCCAAGACAGGCGTGAGTGGTAGCTTGTCATTTGCGTGTCTATCCATATGCCCCCCTCCCAGCAACAGGTACCAGTCAGGGGTTAAATGAATGAGTTAATGAGGTAAAAATGTTTTCCTGATGATGACCAGATAAAGCTCAGTGCATCATGCATCCCTTGACTAGTAAGGTAGTGGTCATCCTAGGCCTTTACAGGTGTTTGAGGAGAGAGTTCTTAGAAACATTAGGGGCAGCTTTTTGTGAGGGTAATGCCCATCTCCTGCCCCTAGCCTTACCTTCCCCAGTCCACAGGCACCCATTCGTGACAGTTATGATGAATAGAGGAAATTCACTTTCCCATGTGGATATTGAACCAGCATGCCTCGGGATTTGGATGCCAGTGCTCTAACCTTTGACTGGTACGAACTAATGAACGGTTATGCTGGTACTAACTGATGAACAGTTACGCTGGTACTTGTCATTAGGGGAACAAACTGGTAAATGCAGCAGCTGACAAGGCTTTCCACTTAGGCTTGTCCTTAGCAGTGGTGATCACATCTAGCCTGCAACACTTCTTCATGTCTGCTAGTCAGTTTTTCTTCTGTCCACCCCTGCATCAACCATCTTTCAAGATGCCATAAAGGAGGGTTTTAAAGCGTTGTGGTGGGTCAAAGGGCCAGTCTAGACCAGTTTGAGTCTATTCACTATTATGAGAAGGGGTTTCTGGTGTCCCACAATGGGTAGCAACTATGCTTCATACAAATTAGGGGTTTTGTATGCCACTATTTCCACCCACATCTGGCTGAATAACCCTTTTGTGTTCGTGTTCAAACATCACCGTGCGTAGAGAAGTCCACAAACACAGATATTAGTATCGTCTATGGATATGTTTACATTATCAAGACTACAGTCAGTGGGAGAACTGGAATTCAGTGTATTTGTGCATAAAACATCACAAGTTTGAGCTCTTTTTGTACAAGTTGATGTCTGTAGGTGTGTAGCTTAACGATGGAAGTGGGGTTATTTGTGTAGATTTTAGAAAATAGTATCTGGTGATGAGCTTCAGAAAAAAATTTCTCCCCACTAGGGCTTTAATCAGAAAGGAATGTAAATTGCAGTCTGAAAAACAGTGTCACATAAAAAAGTTGACCCAGTTTAGAAGAAATTAGGGAAAATCCAGGTTAATTTGTTCCTTAGCCTGATGCAAGTAACTCAATAAGAGCTGTATTCTTTGATATATAAACTAATGTCATCATCTAAACTTTGCTTAACATTTATATTTAAGAATATACTTTCCCATTGGACATCTTCATTCCAGTATGGACAAATCTTCAAAAGCTGTTATCCTTTGATGTTTCATTGGTTTGTGATTCTCAATAATGCACGATATATGTATATATATCACCTATCATACGCTCTCTTCACTGGCTGCCAGTCGTGGAGTGTATAGCCTACAAACTTTCCACTTTAACTTATTCTGTCATTTCTGGCACTGGTCCTCAGTACCTCTCAGAACTCACTTCCATCTATACGCCTGCACGACCTCTTCGCTCATTATCTGACGCCAAGCTTCTTTGAGTCCCACTAACTAAGACAAAGACTATGGACAGAGGTCTTTCTCCTACCAAGCCCCATCAACTTTGAACAGATTACCCGCCAGCCTTCTTCACTCTGATTCTCTTGCCTCCTTTAAGTATAAACTGAAGACACATATTTTCCGAACTTCGACTTCACTGCGACTGTGTCCTGATCATTAGCGTGTATAATGTGTAGCTGTAATATACTTTGTGTATATTGTAGAAGTGTGTGAGTGTATGTTGTAGAAGTGAGCATGTCCGTTATGTGTGAACATGGGTACATAGTTGTTAATAATTTAGTCTGTGTATGATTTATGTAAAGCGCTATGAGCAAATATTTGTAAAGGTGCTATATAAATCATTATTATTATTATTAAGATTTTTGTAAAATTGTGATGACTTTGGACATCAGACTTGATTGAAATCTACTCTTTTGTTTCACAGCCCTGTTGCTATATATATATATATTTATAATAGCAGTCAATGAAATGAAAATGGCTATGACATTTTATACTTGATCCTTTCCTTTTTTTCCCCAGGGTTGCTGGTTGTAGAGCCCCCATGGGATCAACTCCCCTGCAATGCAAGTCAGAGTGTGACTGAAAACTTTACCCAAGTTGGTCATCTAATTTCCTCGACTGTCAGTACCATACTGACAACATAATATAAAAATGATGATCATATTAGGATTGGAAGATTTGAGGAGAAAAACATGCTTTGGCTTTCACTGCATTTATAAATGGCAGCAAGATTTTGTTTTGTAAATTTGATTATTTTCTTTTTTATGCTTGGTAATGTATGAAGCTGAACCAGTAAAACTGGTTGAAATTGATGTGTATCAGTTGGTTTCTTATGCAAATAATTTAATAGCTAAACAACTTCCAACTTGAAGGCTGAAACATGGTATATCTTCATGCAAGTAACTGTCAAAGATGAAAAAGAGAATGCCAAAACCTTTTTTCAGTGTACAGATATTCCTTTTGTTTAGGTTTTGTAGCAAAATGCATTTTGAGATCATATGTCAGCATGCGAGTACGCTCAATTTATAAATATCATGAAGAGGCAGTCTTGCTGGACTTTCCAGTTTGTGTAGATGAAAATATTCAGAAATTGGCTTAAAGATTTATGAAAATTATATTGAAATCAAAACTGAGACCAGATTTTAGTGATGGATTCCAAAATGTGGCATTTTCAGGAGACATAACCAGTAAGAAAGAGTTGTTGATTATATTCATGTGTTTATTTTTTCACATGGAGAGAGATGGAAAGGGAGGCGGAGAGTGTAGTCATTACTGTTGTCATAATTCAAGGGCATCATGGACTCCAGACTATTTGAAGAAATAGTTTTGACAAGCAGACGGGCTGTATTCATTGAAGCATTTTACTTTCTAGTCAGTAACAGCTTTTATGAAACATTAAAGTTTTGGTGAAGCTTCATATAATTAACAATATTTTACATATATTTTACTTACACATATTTGTATACATATATTGAATTATGAGATTTTTGTTTACATTGGCAAACACGTTTCATATGTATGTACTTGTTACTGGATGGGAAGAATCTGAAAAAGACTATCAGGCTTGTTTTGCTGTATTGTGCAAGGATTCCAAAATGTTATGTCCTAGCAGTGACACTGTATGATCACTTAGGCAAGTGATTATAAGAAAGTTTTTCACTATCACTAGACTCCATTTGCAGACTGTAACACTGCTGTTAGGAAAATCCCAACACTGTGACAGTTTATGCTGTGTGCAAGACTGTTTCTGAAAGTCTCTAATGACTGTGGCAGTGTGTTCACTGTGACTACTGAGCATAGGTCATCAGCTCTGGATTGGGAAACAGTTTACCGACATATGTAACCATGATAATAATCTAGAGAATTTGCACCAGACTCATTTATGGTTTTAAATCATGTTTACCTTTCATAAATGCCATAGTGACTGTGGTCACTAACAAATATATGATTGTGTTCATTATTTACATCATGGTAAGGTGGTTTTTTTTTAAAGATATGCATAAGCTTTCAGTATTCGATTTATATATGGCATTAAAATCAAAATATTTCCTATATATTTTTGATATACCCAGACAACTGGCCTATTCTAGTGCTTACTACCATTGTGTATGCTGCAATATCTTCCTGACCAGCTTGTAAAAGTGCTGAACAGAATGAAATCCACTGTGCTTTGGTGCTCATACCTATTCATTTAGGGAGATTTTTTTTCTCCCAAATGCCACAAGAATCTTGAATTGCATTTAGTCATTTTTGTGCTTTTGTCTTCTATAACAACAATAAACGACAGGAAAATTGGGTCTTGTCAAAGCTTCTTGCATTAGAGGCATTGCAGTCATGTAACGTCCCTTCGCCTAACTGGCTTGAGGGGATGGCTCTCTGTCGTGTTTTTGTATTGTCCGTCGTATTTTGAGTTTCGGCAACCCTTATTATGATGAAGTCGCCATCCTTGCTCCTCTACAAGACTGGTGCATGTTGAGGACGTCCACTTGGAACAGCCTGCAGCTGTTGCGGGATGGTGTTCTCAGCAGGGCCATGAAAGAGGTGTTGCGATCCGACCCCATCCGCCCGGTCTTGATAGACAGCCTTTTCCCGGCACTGGACAGACGGCTGAAGAGTGTATTTCAGAAACTGGACATATGCGTGCAGACAACTGGCTTGGACAATGTGCTAGTCGATGATGGCCTTTGATACTGTCTTGTTGGATTTGGACTTCAGGACTTGCGCGGTGGTGTGGGATTCATGTTTTCATCAGTGAACTTGAGCGTGTGCTGGCGTTCCAGTGAAACTTGTGCCTTCTGTTGGATGTTGCATTTTCTGTGGAGTGTATGACATGTTTGATATTTGTTGTATGGAGTGTATTCCGGATTGTATGACATGTTGGATATTTGTGCTGAGGACTGTGTTCTTGCTGTGTGTGGACGCTGCCCTGTGACGTGGAGGAGATGGGCCGCTACACACCCACATTTTGTCGTCATCTTATTTTCTCATCTTATTTTGTCGTCATCTTATTTTTTGACGTCAGCGCCTTGAGCTGTCCACAGGCCAGGATTTGCCGCTATACAAGCCAACATTATTATTATTATTATTAATTAATGCTAGTCTGTTACTTAATGTATTTGTGTTTTACTTTAAACAGAGATTTACCCATGGTGCATAAAATATTTGATTTGTGTTCCTGACCATTCGTTTAAATTTTGGGGAAAGGTAGAAAGCATTTATAAGGATGTATGGAAATAAACCTTTACAATAAAATTGACTATCATTTATTATGTGAGTGGAAAATTGCCTTTTTTAAAGTCTCTGATGTTACTATCAGTCTTACTAAAGTAAATAGATGATAGAATCACTAGATAATGCAGCATTTGGAAATATGATGGTTCTTACTGTTAGACAAGTCATGCGACGGATGCTCACTGTCAGGTCATGAACCCCTACTCTCATGCATGCGCAGACTTCTACGTCACAAAATACAAGACAGCTATGCCTTTACGGGCCCTGTCAACATTTAATAACATACGATAAAAAACTTCACACAAGCACCCACGGGCCAATAAAACTAATCACTACGCACTCACTTTCTCACTACCTCACCATAAACTTCTTCTCGCATACGCTCACATGTTGGTATACACTGGATTGTCCCACATTGGTGGTGAGACAGTCACATGCCTGGTGTTCGAGATAGGTTCTTGTGTGTACACTCTGGATCATGTTTGACTCTGAATTCTGTTTGACGCAGATGGGGTGCCCCAACTTTTGACATCTGGAAACACTTATTCCATTAATAGAACATGAGGTGCTGTCCTGTGTACAATCCCCTTTGAAAAACACTAGCATTTCTGGTCCGTTACGAAGGGTTGGTTTTGTGCCTGTAGTTCCTTCTCCAGGCGAGTCTCAACCTTTCACTCTCAGCCCAAAAAATGGTTGTAATGACAAATTGTAAACTCTAGTATTTTCAAGCTGTGGGTTCAAAACAAGGTTTTGAAAATTTGGACTTTGTTTTTACAACTGAAAAATAACACCTATTGGGCTTTGCGGCACAGTCCCCAACCCCCAAGCACCTATGTGTTTCCTCGGTGAACGACTGGCCAACCATTACAAAATAAATAGTACTTATTCGTCATTCCAGAAACTTCTAGTCGCTCATGCAACCACATACTCATTCCCATTCTCATGTGCCGCACATTTTATCCGCTGTCACAGGCTGAGCAGTGAAATTATAACCTGGTCATAGTCTTGACACTTACAAACACTGTCATACTGCTCTGTACCTAAATCTACACATCTTGTTATTCTACTTGTTTATGGAAATAATGTAAGAAATCTATACAACTACATAAAGACAAGGTGTCTTTTGAGATAGAACTGTACAGAAATGTAAACATTTAAAAAAAATTCACGGTGTGAGATAACTTAAGAGTGGTTGTCTTTTGAAATAAATGTTTATAAAACATAAGGAAAATAACATAAAAGAATTGCTTATGTTAAGAATAGCTCATAATGTTTCTTATAAAGAAAACCTGCAGGTTGATGAACATCCCAGCATATTGTACAGATCACTAGAGATGACATACTTCAAACAATGTTACTAACATTGTATGACACCACTCTCACATGTGTTCAAAGAACTTTTTCTCCTTTTTTTAATGCCAAAGGCTGATGCTCTACTCATGAAACACTACAGTATTTCTGATTTCTTTAAATAAGAAAAATTTCCGTTGGGATGTAATAACTGTTGTAACAAAACAAGGAAAATGTTAAACTGTCATTAAACTAGGTTTACTTAAAGGCAGAGAATGGATGTAGAAGCCTTATCCAGTTAATGCTTATCTTTACAATAAATGTAGGCATACTTAATTACTCCCAAAGCTGCAGTTCATTTCATTTGTTGTCTTTTCCTGTGACCAGGACTTGGCCAGACATAATATACAAAGTTAAAAAAAAGTTCATATGTTTTAGAGCTCACAAAATAGCTGCAAATCCTTCTCTGGTCCCAGAGACTGGGACTAAGATTTTACGTCTTTGTCCTTACTGCATTCTTGGTATCCTTTTTGTTCTTAGTGAAAGTTCAAGCTATAAACAGTGTGAATGTTCTCAAATATACATAATTGTACGTGTTCTGAGGGAATATACATCATCGCCAACAGCTGTTTAAAATGAATAAGTATTTGCATCAAAACTAAAATAAATGACACAAAGAAAAAAATAATGAAAGGTAAAAACGTATCGACTACAATTTAAACAACACAAATTTTACAAACTTAATTGTATCTATTGATCAGCTATTAATGATAACACAAGAGTCTGCCTGGGTATCACAACGCGGATAAGGTTTCAGATTGGGATTGTCTAGGTCACCATTGTTTGTATGAAACTTGCTGTTCACCTCATTGGATGGGGGACCAACGTTTCTAACACAAACACATCGGGGTCTGCTGTTAGGCATCCCTGGCTGGTTAAACTGCCTTGGTACACCAACCCAGTCTCTCTGTATACCACCACTAAGGTTTGAGCACCAAACACGGGTGTGCCCACCTTGACTCCATTCTGAGTTGCAAGGTGGAAATTGCCTGTCAATGTCTTCTTGGCGTTTTTTGTCGTCCAATGCCCGCAGTAATCTGTTCTGGTACTCCTCCATGTCTTTAGTTGCTTTTCCTTCCGCAGTATAAAAAGTGCCAATCAGCTTCCCGATGTAAGTGTAGTCTTTGTCGTAAAACTTTTTCCACTCCTCAAGGGACAGAATGTCGGCGTTAGTCAATTCACTGAGATCGTCTGTCAAACCATTTTCGAAATCTCCCGTAACGAAAGCACGGGAGGCATCTCGACCTGCAAAAATACTATAGCCTCCACCTGGTCCGTAGTGTTTTCGCCCCCTAGTTACGTCATAAACATGTCCTAAAATGGACAAATACACATCCTTTCCATCTTCTCCGGTATATTTTGAAACTTCCTCTTGTGTCATCAGACGTTCGGATTGAGAGGGAGATACAAAAAACCATCCAGAAATAAAGGCCATTCGTGACACGGCATCTTTCATGCAGTCAGGTGCAAATTCTCCAAATTTGTAATAAAATGGCGTTAACAAATTAAATTTAAACGCTAGCGAGAGAATACAAACTGCAAGGGAAATCAATAAAATGACGCGCCCCATTGGATAAATATGGTTTGAAACACAAGACAATCAAAGGCGTGAAGAGGAAGTAAACAAGAGACTACTCCCAACAAGAAAAGAGAGTAGTGTACCTTGCAAAGGCATGCGTCTGCTCTTGTGGTGTTTATGGACCTTACTTTATGGCTGGACAAAGAGTTTTAAATTATAAGATCTGTTTTCCTTACCCGTGTGTGAAATGACGAATCTTTCTTTAACTTTAGATTCTGTAGTTTTGACGAAATTATGTAAATCGTATCCTGAAGAGGTAAGATTTATGTTCTTGTCCTTATTCAAAGAAAAGACATAATCTTTCGATGTTTTACAGTCGGGATACAAACCAAGTTTACAGACTTAAGTAGCCACAAGTATATGCTCAGCGCTCGACATGCCAGATGAAATCGTTTTTTTCCCCTCAGCATGAAATGTTATTTTTACGACGCTACGCTATGTGCTTCGCTAGACAACCTTCCGTTCACTGCTCGACGTCAAGCAGTTTACTCTCTTTTAAAAACATTTCCTTAAAAGAACAAGGGGAGTAGATTAAATTGTATTCATAGAGTTATTTGAATCATGTCCACATAGCTGAAAAACTTTATTCAGTAAAATTATGATTATTTAAGGGCTAATTGACTGTTGAATTTTTTATTGATAGGGTTGCGTAAAACATCAATCCCAGTAACACACCTATCCTCTTCCCCTGCCCCCAACTTCTTTTGATAGATAACAATATGCAAGCATTCATATTTACATTCATTCTGTAGATAATAACACAATAAAAATTTAATTAAAGTAACATCTATTTAAATCTGAAGGGTTTTCTTATTTTCCTCATTTTTGATTTGATCAGGTCTCTGATGGCAAAAATTTAGAATGTGCATCAGGCAGTCTTGAAGACCTCCTGGAATGGTTAGCAGTGCCTCCAGCGTTCAGCACTTTGCGAGTCAATACTTTTGTTGTATCAACTAGTGAAGCTTTGATGCAAGTTGTGAAGCAATTAAAAGAGGTAGAGGAGTACAGATATTGCAACACATATTTTAAGAGAAAAATTCTGCAGTTGTTTATACATTTTATTAAGGAATAGGTGTTGCTGCATCCACTGGCCCTTTTCTCAATCTAATAACCATGACTGTTTCAGTCTTTGTTTGAAAGACACTCTATAGGGGTCCAGTAACAAGTTATTGGGTACTGCTGAGGTCGTTTAGACTTATTTACCAGAATACCTTTAGAAATTACATCATCTTAAAATGCTAATCAGGTGATGTTTCTGAAGTTAGGAACGGTATGGAAGATGGGAGAGTAAAAGACATACCAATAATAACACACAGAAGCTGATGCATTGTCTAATTGCTGATTGGCAGAAATGTATGACGATCACTTTTCTGATGTGAAAAAATTCTTTTAGATTGAATCTACACATAGCAGTAGCAGTGACAGTGAATAATTATATAGCGCTGAAACCAGGCTCAAAGATCTTTACACACACACACACACACACACACACACACACACACACACACACACACACACACACACACACAGAGAGAGAAAAACACAATGCAGAACACACACACACACACACACACACACACACACACACACACACACACACACACACACACACACAGGGTGGAGGAATACCTGGAGGAAACATTGATATTGTTCTGGTGTAGCTGTTTTACAGTTAGAGAAACAATTTAATGCTTATGTGATTACTGTGGATCACATTTATAGACATGACCTTGCAGTTTCATATCCTATTTTTATTTTGTTTAGTCATCATGTCTTATTTCTTCCCTTTTTTTTTAAGGAGTGTTATTTGCGAGGAAAACCTGAATTGAAAGTAGAAATGCACCCAACTATCTTTGACTGTCTACTCATACACAACACTGGTCCACATCTTTCTCAGCAACAGGTATGTCAGACTTTTTGTTTTTTTGCTTCCACTTTGTAACAATGCTGTTTTCTGATTTAGAGCAAATGGTCTCCTCTAATATATGAGCAATATATGAGATTTGTTGATTTCATGTGGCCTGTTGCTATGTTTCCTTTATATGTAAGGTTTATATGATGTTGGCATGTGATGTACCATGTATTATGTTTTCGAATGCTCTTTGGTTGTATGTTTGATATCATGCTCATTTTAGCATTGTAAAGTGCCTTTAGCGTGTTTAATGACTTTTTACTATGGAAATATACTGCTCAGTTATGATGATGTGTGCACACAGCACAATCATGCAAATGCATAGATATATAAAAATACACATGCACATATGCACACAAATTTTAATGACAGCTGTGCATTGTTTTGCCTGTTATGCATGTATAATGGATTTTTAAAGTTTCTGAAAATCAACACATTTTGTGTTAAAAAATTTGTGGCTAGCAACAGGACATTTGAAGGCATTTTTAATATGAGATGGATGATAACAGCTTTGGAAACTTTCATTGTGGCCTTTTTTAAATTCATTTTTAAGGCAGAGAAGGAGGTTATTGTTGATCTTGCCTGTGGCATGGCAGTTCTTCGAGGTGCAGATGTCTTCAAACAAGGCATTATGGGAGCTCCTTTGTGTGAGTAATACTTATAACAAAGCAGAATAAAAAGGTCAAGATTACATGCGTAATTGTATCAGTTTTCCATACATAAAATGCCCAGTCCTTTATTCAGTTAATGAAGTTCACAGCCACTGTTTGTGTAGAGCGTTTGTAAGGAATGTTTATACGGAAAGTAGATGCAGATGTCTTAGCTGCTCAGTCCATTTGTTTCCAATCTGTTTTTACACAAGGTGTCTCAGCTGAAACACATTCATATAACATATGTGACTCGATGCATATGCCCATGCATAAAGGGGCAGATAAATGAAAATATGCATTTGTTAAGTGTGTTTGCTTGGGTAATCGTATACACATGCAGTGGGGGAACTTTTTATAATTGAAGATAAAATCTCAAACTTTTTATGTAAATGTAGTTCTTTCTCTTCTTTTACCTCTTACTTTTTATGGAGCTATGTTGACACAGCTGGGCTTCAGTTATTTCAGAGATTTCTTGTACATGATTGCAGATTAAGTAGTTTTGAATTAATTTGTTTTTTTTCTGGGGGGGGGGGTGTTGGGGTAGGGTGAAGGTGTGAGAGAGTAAGGATTCTTTCATGAAATTTATTTGGCATTTTTAATTAATATTTTAATCATTTGATCATAGAGTATCACATGGTTAATTACTTCCAGAGGTAGCCCACAATCTTCTAAAGAGATTATATCTTCTAAAGAGATTATATCTAGTTTACAGCCGTTCTAATGACTTTGGATTTGATTCACATGTACATAGTATACTTATGCTTTGTTTGTTTGTGTGTGTGTGTGTGTGTGTGTGTGTGTGTGTGTGTGTGTGTAAATATTCAGCAATGAAATGTGGTGACCGGGTGAGAGTTATGACTGATATAGATGCAAGATGTCTGCGAGGTTTCAGCAGTGTGTACCAGGGGAGCAAAATGTATGTGGGGACAGGTGTGGCTCTGGTAGACAGAGATGACCTATTCTGCACGTCAGCAGTTGAGAGGTTGTATTAGCAAGATATCTGTGGCTTGTATTCCTTAAAAAAATTTGAATTTGTTTCTTAAAAAAAAATTAGCAACAGGTACCATCAGTAAAGTCAGCACCAGCTGATCAGCTGGTCTAGTCATCCACCCCACCCATGCATACATACAGGTTATCCTTTTTGGCAGACTGAAAGACTTTGTCAGTGTTACAGATGTGATAAACCTAGGTTTTCATGATGACTTTATTTTTATTCTAGCATTTAAGTATGAAATGTTGAAGGAAAATATGACAGTGGATCAGGCAAAACATAATTTGCAATCCTCAACCCATTTTTTTTAATTGAATGGGCTTTAATAAGCTCATTTAATTTACACAGAAAATAAGAAAAAAGGAAAAAGAACAGTGTGCATTTGTTTTATATATATGTGTGAAAGAGAGAGAGAGAGAAAGAGAGAAAAAGAGAGAAAGCAAGATGGAGAGAGAGCACATGCATGTAGATGTAGACATTACCTCCAAGAGAATGAAATGACAAGAGTTATTTAAAGACATAACTGTTACCATTCATAGAGGTGTTGGTGTACAGATGTCAGAGGCCTTATACCATGCACCATCTTTATCGGAATTTCTACCAAGGATTGTGTTTCCGCAAAATCTTCCATCTATCATCTGTGGTCATGTTTTGGGGCCTAGGCCTGGTGAGACCATCCTGGATATGTGTGCTGCTCCAGGTAATTATGGTGTGCATGTGTGCTTGCATATATGTGTATATTTAAATGTGTGTGTGTGTGTGTGTGTGCAATAAATATGTGATCATATGTATATAGCAGGACTTACTGTACTTGTGTTTTTTAATTGAAGGTGGAAAAACAAGTCATATAGCTGCACTAATGAACAACGAGGTAAGTTACTTTGATTTCATTTTTAATGTGTCCGTTATTCACTGACTGCAATCTGTGACAAAGTAACATTTTAAAATGATATTTAGATTATATTTTCTTTTTAATTGACTCTGTAAGAAACATTTGTGTAAAGACAAGGCAGGCACATTTCCATCCAGTAGGTCAAGAAGAGTAGATGTCATTGCCTTCTGTTTGAAAATGATCTTGCAGTTCTTTTGACTAACAGAAAGTCATCTTTACAACAGAAACTCTCTAGGTGCCACAAAAGGCAAATAATTTATCAAATGGGTTTTACATTTGTATTTTGTCAAAGCTGTTATGAAGGAAGTGGTTATAAAACGTTGATTTCATAAAAATGGAAGCCGCATAGGGAGCATTAAAGAGTTACACCTTTATAAAGTTATGGTTGGAAAGTATTTAATATTCATATAAATCATTTATATTATTACAACATACTCAGTTCAAAATACATATTATCTTTAAAAGCAAAAGATGAAACAAAATTCTCTGATCATCGAAAAAATAATCTTATTACATACAGCTTATTTTTATTTTTATCAGGGCAGAGTAGTGGCATTGGACAAGACAGCAGACAAAGTTGCCAAAATCAGAAGTAACTTGGAAAATCTTTGCCTCACTTGTGTAGAATCATACGTGTTTGATGCGAGGAAAGCTTGCAGCAAGGAGTCAGGTTGGTGCTTGTACTTTTGTTTTGTGTTTGGTTTGTTATTTCACAACTTTGTATGACTCGTTCCTTTTCTTCAAGTTCAAGGTCTGTCTCTCCTCACGTGCTCCTGGGTCAAGGCAGATCATAAGCTCATAATAACCTGCTGGATAATTAAAAATCACAGTTAATCTCAGGAGTAGTTAAAGACAAACAGCATAAACCTAATCATTGCTATATTGAGCATTGTGCGAAAATCTTTGCATAAGTGACCAGTAGGCATAGACATTAAGTTTGGCATGAGTATATTAAGATGTATGCAGTTAAACTGAGTTAAGAAAGTGTTCTATTGGTAGTAAATTATCGGATCTGCATGTTTTAAGTTTTTAAAAAATATGGACCATATTGTGAAAAAAACTTCCAAAGGGGTAACCATCAAGAAATAAAACTAGTGATAAAGCAAGAGAATGAAATGATGATTAGATCTGATGTGTCAAATGTCATGCAAGGAAAGACGAACAGCCATCAGAACTTCAATCTTAATTAAGAAAAATGTGGGAAAGCAGATATAGCACTAAAGCCAAAGGCACCAGAAACAAACTTCTTAAAACATCAAGAGACAATCTTAATACATTTTGCTACTACAGAGATCTTCAATCTAGATAGAAGGGAGGTGTAAAGTGGAATGGGAAGAATTCCTTACATAGACCATGCAATACACTCGAGCGCCACCTACCCAAACAGAATAAGGGGAGAAAGGGCACTTTACATAAGTGCAAGAGGCTTGCCAAACTGAGCTCTCATTAATGCAAGGAGAAGTAAAAGAAATCTGAAAGAACAAATTAAAATGTTGTATGCAGGGACTTTGTTCCTGCCTTCTTTATTGTCCCTGATGTAGCAGACATGGAGTGTAAACAGTAGCTTCGACATTCTCACCAGTGGTGTTAAGCAAGTCTCAGAAAATTCTCAAGACCAACATTGAGTGTCTCTGCGTGTTCTTGGTGCACCCTGAAGATAATCATCTCACAGTGCCAGCTAGAATGAGGGGAAGGATGTAGCTCTGTGATGTGAAAGGGGTCTCAGACGTGGAGACAGCATGTGTTGAGTGGCCATTGCAGCCCAACTCTCTTGTTCCACTGTGTGCAGGACATGGTGAAGTCCATGTGATTGAGTTACAAGTTTCGAAATCACAATTAAGGCAAAAATCGTCATTCAAGTTTATTTCTTAATAATAATAATAATTCTGATATTGCACTTGGTTCTCTCTTGAAGCTTCTTGCTGCATAAACCCCTCCCCCCCACTCACACATGCACACACACATATATGAATGCGAACACAAAGGAGTCAATCTGTTAAGTATTTTTCGGAAAAATAATGTGCTTTAAGGTGTTTTTTTTTAAAGTTCCATGTGTCTGTGTATGCCGTGAGTGCATTGGCAGGGAATCCTAGACTGTGGGTCCAAATACTGCGAAAGATCGCTCGCCAAAGGTGGAAAAGGAGAGATTTTGAATACCGATTAGAAAGGCATCGTGAGATCGCAGCATCCGTGATGGTTTATACTGGTGAAGGTTTATACTGGTGAATAAAAGTATATAGGTAATCAGGAAAACTACTACAGGGGAGGCACTGACAGCAAAAGAAGCCACTTTGTACTTACAGAGTGACCAGACCCAGCGTACCCAGAACAGCTCTGTGGAGAAAGCATGATGAGGCCGACACGGAACAATGAGGGTAGCATGATTATTGCTGAAGTTTGTTAAGCTCTGCACCAGGTGAGCCAGCGAGAACTGTACTCGTCTCGGGAGAGAATGAGCGACACCGCCAGTCGATACGAGAGACATACAAACTCCCCGATATGTCAGAGGTGGACGCTTAATACTTTACGGAACAGACTGATATGTATATAGGGCCCTACATCCGTAATCACGTGGACATCTAAGTATACACCAGGGTTACGCACGGATTAGAAAACGCAATCAGATCTTTCGAAAGTTTGAGGGATGACACGGTCATCTGTTGCAGTCTGTGTTTCGTACCAGTCAGCATGACCTCAGTTTTATCAACATTCATTTTCAGTTTATCAACCAGCATCCATCCTGCCGCATATGTAATACAACATCCAATGCCCTCAACAAGACCAGCGACATGGGACGGGGCAGCAGAACCCTACAATTGAGTCACCCACATAGAGACGATAAAAATGACTACAAGACTAAATGATAGAACCCAAAGGCTGCAGGTACATTTCGAACAGGACTAGTCCCAGCACAGAGCCCTGAGAAACACAGTATCAGAATAGCGCAGATCAGGTAGACCTGACATTTCCAACAGCTACCGACCGCTTACGTTGGACCAACATGATTCGATCTAGCTGTGCCCTGAACCCCCAGAGTCGACGAAAGCCGCTCGCACAGAATCACACGGTTGGTGGTATCGAGTATAAAAAACACGTTCAGAAGAGAAAGAGAGAGAGAACCTTTATGGTCAGATGCAATCATGAAATCATTCACCACTGTTCAAGTTCAGTTTGCTGTCTCAGTGCTGTACGACTTAACGACTGGTGGGGACGCGGATAACAGAGTGGTTAGAGCACTTGTGTCCGAAGACGAGCGCGCGCAGGTTTGATACCCGGTAGGTGCAGCGAACTTCCCTCAGTTGACCCAGCTGTCGGGAATGGGTAGCTGACTCCATAGAGGGCTGGGGAAAGTGAAGCAGTGAGTGGACACACACACACACACACACGCAAGCACACAATCTGGCCCCTAGACAAGTTTGGTCTGTGTGAGGTACTCACTTATCGACCTAAAAAAAGTTTAGGGGTTGACCTTTACCTTTAGGCTGACTGGTAAAGATGGAGAAGATTATTACCCTCACATGACCAATGAGCTGCTGCAGAACAGCACATTCAAGTTCTTTCGAGAAAAATGAGAGGTTAGACTGTAGTTGTTCACGTGGTCAATATATATTTTTTTCAAACTGGCAGGTTTAAGATAGGTGTTTTTTTTTTTTTAGAAGAGATTAGTGTTTGACAGTTCTAGTCAGAATAGAAGTATTCAAAATAGATGTAAGACTTACGTGATAACTGTCATCCACGGTGCCAGTTTTACGAGGCCAGAGTTTGTGAAAACAGGAACATTGTAACAGTGCCTGTGTGGAATTTTAACTGTAGACAATTTCTGCCATCTACTGCCACGTTAAAACGTTCCACCACAATCGATCAATAACTAATAAAGTTATCAACAATTTTAATAATATAGTGTCTTTCCACCCCGACCCTATAGAAAGGGGAGATTGTGTGTGTGTGTGTGTGTGTGTGTGTGTGTGTGTGTGTGTGTGTGTGTGTGAGAGAGTGTGTGTGTGTTAATGATTAGGATGACGATAAATAAGAAAAAGAAAAAGAAGATAAACGTCGACGAAACTAAATATTTCGGAGATGACGTGGGAAGGGGTTTGGGGCGCAAGTCAACATAATTTAAAGGGGAGACAATTAACGTGGTTGTTATGTGCGTAGTTGCCTTTCTTGGACTGCTCGCCTAGACGGGCGCAGTAAGCTCATCTGCTACCTGTATAATATTGCAGGTGAAGCTGGAGAGCCGCCCTACCCGCCGGCCACGTTTGACCGCGTGCTGCTGGACGGTCCGTGCAGTGCGCTGGGTCAGCGACCTGCAGTCCGCAACAAGATGACAGCCAGCTGCATGGCCTCCTTCCCTAAGCTACAACGCATGCTTCTGACCGCGGTAAGTCCGTGCACGCTCGCGGTGATTTGGCTCTTGTGCATTGTGTACACTGAGAAAGGTCTGTGCTCACGTGTGTACACACGTTCGTACACCTGAACATGAGTACGTTCTAAAATACTCACTGGAGACCACCGTCTTGACTTCACCCCCCTCCCCACAAATCCGCCCCACACCCACCCAGCGACTGTTGCGACTCCTACCGTGCTGAGCTGTTTCACGTATTTTCTTATGGGCGAGTATAACAAGTATGAGTGAACATATTCCATGAGACAGCATGTATGATGAAAACAGGTAACAAACACGATACTGTTAACATGTTGAATAATGTCAGGTCATATTTAACAAGATGCTGTTAACATTTTACAAGTTGACAATTCTTAACGTACTTAAGATGATAAGCTTATCTTCTGGAGACTAGGATTTTGGCAAAGGGCAGCAAAGGGAGTTTTATTTCTTTATACACTGGAAAACAGCAGATTTGACAAAACTTATTGTTCTGTATCAGTTTAAACTTGATCAAAGTGTAAGTCCGCCTGTGAGTACACTAAGCATGTATTGCAGGCAGTGCACCTAGTGCGTGAGGGTGGAACTCTGGTGTACAGCACTTGTTCATTACCTGTGGAAGAGAATGAAGATCAGGTGGCTTGGGTGCTGGACAACTTTCCAGCTTTTGTCCTTGAAGAGCAGGTAACGAGTTTTAATCATCCAAACATCATCTTCAGTTTATATTTCTCTCTCTCTCTCTGGCGCGCGCGTGAGTGTGTGTGTGTCATCAGATTTGTTTTCACTACGACATTATTTTCTCGTTGAATTGTAGTCGGTTTTTGTCAAAGAATAATTTCACATGAAGCATGTTCTTTAAGTAGTTTGAAGTCTCCTTTTCCTTCTTTATGCTTGGTTTCTGATGTCAGACCCCTCACTTGGGAGGATACGGCTTCACCCACTCGTCGTTGTCCGCTGCGAACTGTCGTCTGGTGCAACGGTTTGACCCAAGCCGCTTATCTCGACTTGCCATCAGAGACTGTCATTCTGACACTATCGGCTTCTTCATCGCCAAGTTCCGCAAAGTGTCTCGACAATAAATACTGGTCATCGAATTTCATCTTGTTTTTTACCAAGTGTTGGAAGAAATGAAATGGTAGCAGTTACAGAGTGACAGAGAAAATACAAGTGCACTTGTGTGTGTGTGTGAGAGAGAGAGAGAGAGCACTTGCACAGCAAACAGCGGGCGAGTTGAGAGGCCAGGTGCCGGACCAGCCCGCTGTCTGCGATGTGTGAGGAACTCTCGGCAGTCGTACACAAAGGTCTGACAGGTGTTAGGGTGGAGGAGCTTTCACCTGCTTTCTGGCTGGCGCAGGTGTGTGATTAAAGTCTTTATTCGAAATGCTGGTGATGATTAGCGAGCTTATTAAGCTGGCCTGTCATTCACCTGCCTTCTGCGGGCTTACAGCCAGGTTACAATCGCCTGCCTTTTCCGCACCGGTGTGGGGTCGTCTGCACTGACTACTCTGGCTTTCGCCCTGAGAGGTTTTCCAAACTATGCAGGAGCCAAACGGAGGAGGATTTCCCAAACTAAGCGGACAGGCCCAGGCTTTTTAAAAATTAAACTTTCATCTCTTCTTCCCATAAACCCAAATCAAGATTAGAGAATAAAAGAAAAAATGGGATTCAGAAAGGAATGAGAGGTTGATTACAGGACTGAGAGAAAGAAAGTATGATATTTCCATGGGAATGTGGACAAACAAACGTTAAAATCGTATAATAAATTTGAGGTATGTGTGAAAATGCGTTTGTCGTGATCCTGAAGTACCCACGCAACACTCGTAAACCCCTAATTTAATTATTTTGATACGTGAATGACGGGCTAGCGACATGCACCAAGAGACAATCTCGATAACAATGTGAACAAGGTGTGAACAAGTCTGAACTGAACTGAGAGATTTTCGCATCAAGTCACTCACCCCACCACACCTACACAAGTACACGCGCTCGCATTTTCACAGGTAGACGGATGGATACGTGTTGTCACGCACACAGACTCGAGGCACGTGCCACAAGCGCTGAAAGTTCAAAGAGTCGCGATGGCAACTACGGACAACAGCGCTACCTAGGCTTCTGTCAAGGGACACTACTGTTGGGGCGGGAGGCACAACACGCGCACTCCTGTGGGTTCTGGCGAGAGCGAAGAACCGGAGAGTGTGTGTGTGTGTGTGGTGGTGGCGGGGGGAGGGGGGGAGGGGAGGACGCCACCGCCACGGCCTGGGTGGGTGCGAGGCAAGGCCGCGCCGTTACCACAATCAAAGAATACTGATGATGCACGTGCTTACAGCGCGCGCGGCACTAATGAACCCCTACACTAATTACCGCGCTTTTGATGATCAGGTGCCAATGTTCTGCTTTGGGCATGATTTGCACGCGGGCACACGTGCGCAACTAATCCGTGAACGGTGAAGGGGAGGGTAAACGTAATGCCACCTCCATTTCATACCTTTGACATACCTAGTTCACACGACTGCAGTTTGTTAAACGAGAGGCTTTGAGGTCTTAATAAGTCAGATCTGCTTTCTGGATTATTATTATGTTTTTTTTAAGGGAGAGGGAGTTACTAAAATTTAGTTATATTGTACTAACTACATATGCTGCCCCCCCCAGAACACACGCATGTAGAATTATTTATAAAAAGTCAGAAACCCCTTGATGCCAGGCTGCAGACAGATGAAGATTAGCAAGAAGCACCGTGCAACTTGTTGCTATGGTGCTGTATTGTTTTCAAACCCCCGAGGTTCCCAGAAACAGGGATCGAGTGATAAGAACCTACTCACCACAGTGCTTCAAGGTGATGTTGCCAGCAGCCATTCTTCCGTCATCGGTCAGTCAGCTTTCGTGTGTCTCGTGCGTGTGTGTGTGTGTGGGGGGGGGGATTGTGTGTGACCAGTGTCATAATCTTTGAAGATTCTGCAGAAACAGCCGTTGATGTGGTGAATTGATTGTAGAGTCACATTTGCTACAACTTTTTCTGTGCTTGATTCTCTTGGTTTTAACATTTGCTATAGAATCAGAAAATTCTCATCTATGCAAATAAGCGACCCACATAATGGTTTGTGGACATTCACCATGCTCGTTGTCATAAGGTATACATGTTAAAACATTGATCCACTAGTAACCCTGTAATGGTCAGCAGTTCGAGATGGCCTATATATTGGCTAGAGGCCAAGAGGTCAAGAGATGGTGGAGGACACGAGAAAAGAAAATGCAGAGAGCAAGAGAAAAAGCAGTGTGACATCCTCTCTAGCCCTTCACATCCACTGTCAGACCTTCGCTCCCCTCATCCCCTGTGTGAGATATTCACTCTTCCTCATCCCGTGTCGTTGTGACAGACCTTCACTCTCTCCATCTCCTGTGTACTTTGTCCGACATTCAAACCCATCCTCTGTCAGACCATCATTCTCCACATTCCCCCAAGTGTACCAGGGTCAGAAGACAAAACAGTATAAATTCTCTGTAATGTCATTGTTAACTTTCTAAGCGCATAGCGGAAGCATTGACAGAAAATGGGATTGTCATGGCATCCCCAAGGCACCATCCTCCTAAAAACTGTACACAAAACTCAAAGATTAATTTCAAAGACGAAGCTAAATGTTTCCCCGGAGAGAACAGATATCTGTGTTCATCAGCTGTGTCTCCAGCTTTATCCCATAATGTAAAATGCCAAAAGTTAAGAGTTTTCTTCACCACTCGATTAACTATTCTCTGGAAGACAGTTAAAGATACAGATGTAGACAGCCTCATGCAAAATGACAGCTTCATATAGACAAAGTGATAAAACCAATCTGATAACAGCAAACTATTACAGATATAGAAAAGACGGTGGCCGCACGAAAACGCGAATTTAATTTTTTTTTTTAAATATCCTCGACCCTCATCTATTTCGGGATCTTTCGCTCTTTGTCTCCAAAGTATCTTTCATCTGATACAAGGCCAGTCAGTTTACTAGAGAGACTCTAAACCCAACAGTTAACTGCTGCCATTGAAGGAGAGAACCCACAAGATGGGATACGGGCACGCAATTAATTACCTCGCCTTTACCCCTGTGGTACATGCGTGTGAGCTGGTAGACAACGAACTCCTCCGGGGACAGCATCGGGCGAGCTGAGTGCAGGCTGAGAAACCTCCCGTGGAGGAACCTGTCACGTGATCACCATGAGAAGGGGGCATTTTTTAACGTGCTAGCTTACGTTGTGACCCTTGTATCCACCCCATCGTGCTTCCCTACCCCATGTCAGCGACTTAGTGTTAAAAATATGCTGATTACTATATGACCTTCACTCACTCATGTCATTGATATCCCCCCTTCCCCCCAACTGTGTGCGGGAAATAAACTGCTACATGTCTTCTGACCCCCCGGCGCTGAAAGTAGCTGTTTGAAATTTTTTCTTTATTTTTTTTGGTTAAAATTTCGAGGTGGGTGGGAACGAGTCCAGTAGAGGTACACACCTGTTAAAAACATCTTTTGAAAGCTCCTCATGAAAGATGACATTTTCATTTTCCTTCTGTCTTGCAAGTCGGTGGAGACTCGATTATACATGCACTCTGACTACCGCAGAGAGGATTGTCTCCCCTTGACCGGCGCCGAAAATCACCACTTCGTCTCTGGAACCTTCGATCCCCGAGGGGAAACACCGTAGCCTGGGAGTTAGTGAGCTGAAGTGTTACACCCGAGGTTGCCAGTTCTAAAAAATGTTCAAGGCAGCAGAGAGACAGGGATATGCTTCACATTCCACTAACCGTGTGGTTGACACGCTGAGCCACTTATGTTTACTGCGTCCGTAGCTGCTGTCTCATACAACGTGACTATGTATCTTCTTCCCTCACTAACACCTCCCACCCCCATCGCAGCACAACTATGTATCATGATTCTCCGGCACTAACACACCCTCAGCGTCACTAAGCATCATTATCATCACTGCCCAAGACTCACCCTCAATGTCACTATAAATATCATCATCGTCGTCACTGTCCAGCACTAATATTCACCCTCAACATCACTATAAGTATCATCATTGTCGTCACTGTCGAGCACTAGCAATCATCATCCAGCACTAAAATTCACCCTCAACATCACTCTCATCATCGTCACTGTCCAACACTTGCAATCATCATCCAGCACTAACACTCACCCAAACGTCATCATCGTCACCGTCCAGCAGTAACACTCACCCCAAACGTCATCATCGTCACCGTCCAGCACTAACACTCACCCCCAAACGTCATCATCGTCACCGTCCAGCACTAACACTCACCCACAAACGTCATCATCATCATCACCGTCCAGCACTAACACTCACCCACAAACGTCATCATCATCATCACCGTCCAGCACTAACACTCACCCACAAACGTCACTAGCATCATCACTGTCCAGCACTAACACTCACGATCATCACAACAACCCTGACCTCAGCCTAGTGTCGTAATATCAGGACAACAATCGTTAATTATTTGTTACATAATGTCTAGTCTCTTCACACGTTGTGGAATGGATGACAGTACAGGGAACACCGACAAACAATCCAAGAACAAAGAAAAGAACTTTCTCCCGATATTCTCACCCCGCGGATGTTAGATCAAGGTCGCTTCAAACATGATGAAGAGCCTGATGCTCGCGATGTCACTGGTGTCTTGGAGGCATCGAGGGCGATATCACTGGTGTCTTCGAGGGCGATATCACTGTGTTTTAATTTTGCCACCACCCGTCCCATCCCTCCTCTACCTCTCCTCAAAGCACACACTTTCTGTTATGACCTGCGCGGAATGCCGGCTGCTGGCGCCTCGTGGCGACTGGCTTCTGGTCACAAAACGTTCAGCCATTTACGTGAACAGCATGACGTCAGCAATGCCTCCATGTCATCAGCGGCGTCGTCATCCCCGCTGACGTACGGCAGGTTGATAGGTCAGGGGGCGGGGGTCGAGGAACGAGAACAATTTTCAAGGTTCCCGACCACAGCGCCACCTGGATCTTGGCAGCTAGACTTGGGGCGAAGGTTGGGGGTATGTCTCGTGTCGGAGAACGATGGGAATGGTGGAGAGAGAGGAAAAAAAGAGAGAAAGAAAGAGAGAAAGAAAGAGAGAGAAAAGAAGCAAATGGGGTTTGGGATGTGGGGCAGCCGAGCCGCGTGAATGGCGAGAGGCGTCCCGTCCTGGGGGGGGAAATTGAACGAAATTCGTGGCGCCTAGGGCTGCAGGGGTGGAGGCTTGCAGTGTCGTTCGCTGGAGGAGGGGGATAAAGGGCGGGAAGAGGGGAAGAGACAACATTTTTAAAAGTCGCTACAATTATGCTTCCGCCCACAACTGGAAGCGGAGATGGCCTAGAAGTGCGTTCACTTGTTCGCCTGCGTACTTGCACCTCGCATGTTACTGAATAATTCAATGCTCTGCTACATGGCAACAATAATTCTCTACGCTATCCCACACCAGCATCTGTAACCAGTTCCGTTCAGGCGCAACAGCACTCGCACAAGATGTCAGAATTTGAAAGGGAATAAGTGAGTCGCCATTTTAAAGAGGAATCGGTAGTTGCACTCCACATTATTTTTTTTTACTTTTAGTTTCATCTTAAATAAATTTTAGCGCCAAGCATCATCTTACCACTGACTGATTTTTGAGATCCTGCAAGTGTTGACAGAAGGATGCGATACGAACTCAGCTTGGACAGAAAGACAAACGGTGCGTGTAGTCGACGCAAGCCCACGGCTCGCTTGTGCCATACCTTCTGGGTTTTTCCGCTCTTTAAAAGCGCGCAGGTAATTATTTTACACGCAGACTGCGCCAGGCCCACCTTTTGCAGGGCGACTTAAAAGGTTGTTTCTGTCCAAGAGGATTTCATGTCATCGCTTATTGGGATGTTGTCACTGACCTCGGGAATGTTGAAGACTGTAATACACTTACCTTGCACACGCACGACGCATATCACACACATACACCACGCTCGACGAGCCCCCAGTAGGTGGGGATGGAGGTGAAGAGATTTCTAGTTGATTTATGGAAGATGAAGAACTCGCTGCTCTCACTTTTCTATCTGGCCATGGAACCGTCTTCTTTCTTCTTCTTTTTACGTCATTCTTTTTACAAAATGACGACAAACAAATGACGCACACAAGACGTCAAACACAAGACAACATTCACACAGGAAACAATACAAGACCTACTCCTAACTCATTACAAAGACATTGACTGTTGGAAGTGACATCCTCGTTGGTCCTAAATGATCCACCTTCCCCTCCCTCTTTTGGATGAGCGTGAGACACGTCACGCAAGAGGAGTTAAGCAGATTTCGGGATTTTGGGGGGATGTGTGTCCTCGAAACCCTCGCTCAGCTCAGCTAACACATTATTCTTGCTGAAAGCGCTCGTCTGACAAGTGTCCACATGTCATTTATTTGTATTATCAGTTCCTCGATCGTTCACTCTTCTTACGCATACGACTCGATGGTTGAGCTTCAGATAGTGGGTGGGTAAAAACCCGCACCCCTCTGACGTCATAGGGAGGGCACAGATTCCCGGGTCAGTCACGTAGGCTCTGAAGGGTACATCCGGAAAAGACGATGTCACGTGAAAATGATGTGCCTGACATTTGGCGTGTGCGGGAAACCAACCGTTACGTGCTTGTAACCAGAAGATCAAAGTCAGACCAGCGCCGACCTCATCACCACAGTCGCCAGCAAACTTCTAGCTGTTGGATGGGATAGCTGCGCATGCGTAAAGGGCAAAAGGAAACTGGGATCCTCAGATCTGCTACAACAGTCCATCTCCCTCGGAAAAGTAACAAACTTCATGTTATGTCAACCGTAGCGCAATGATTGAGCGCTTGACACCAGTACAGTAAGGACTGGGTGTCTCGGGTTCATATCTCGTCTCAGGCGTGCTGTTCTTACTTTAAATTTTACATCTTTCGTACAGAGCTGTCTCGCCGTGATGTTGCCTTAGTTGCTGACACAGCGGAAAAAATGCCAGTTTTCACTCACCCCAAAGGACCGTAGGAGCAGCACGACCGTCACACTTGTATAGACTGTAGCTGTTGCGTCACACTTGTATAGACTGTAGCTGTTGCGTCACACTTGTATAGACTGTAGCTGTTGCGTCACACTAGTATAGACGGTAGCTATTGCGTCACCTTCACACTTGTATAGACTATAGCTATTACGTCACCTCACACTTGTATAGACGGTAGGTAGTACGTCCCCCCCCCCCACTGTACCTTTTGCGTCACCCTTACACAGTCATCTAGGCTGTAGCTGTTACGTCACCCTTACACAGTCATCTAGGCTGTAGCTGTTACGTCACCCTTACACAGTCATCTAGGCTGTAGCTGTTACGTCACCCTTACGTTCGCCTATGGAAGCGATCTGACCAATGACCTCTCACTCTTGCCAGCATTGTTGCACCATTCGTTTGTGGCAGCACGGTTCCCGCACTCAGTATTATTTCCCTCATTATTTCTTCTCACCGTTCTTGCCAGCATTTCTTCCACCTTCTCATTCTTGCCATCATCGTTTTTCCCCCTCTTTCATTCTTGCCAGCAATTTCACATTCATTCTTTCCCGCCTTCTTTTCATTTTCTTGTCTTTATCATCCATACGTGCGACGCTTACACAAAGCTTGTCGAAATATATTTAACTCGTGATTAGATTCGCAAAAAGTCAAACATTGTGTTGGTGACCTTGTTGGCTTCTGGTTTGAAGGAAAAAGGCTGTGACCTATGACCCACATAAAAGCCACGAGATGTTCTCTTCCAGCACGTGGATGGTTCGAAGCACTTGCGCTCAACCCCCTCCCCAACCCCCCCCCCCCACTCCGTCTCGCAAAGTACATAGCAAGCCGCTGCCAGCCACCAAGACACAAGCGCCCTCTCCCCCTCCTCCACCAGCCTTTAATCCAGGCTTCTCATTAGCACGCGCCAATCAACATTCTGCACGTTCATTTGCAAGTGGGGCAGGCAGGCGTTCAGCCCCTTACTACAGTGTCCGGATTACACTGGGCTCAAGGTAGACACGGGAAACAGGACTTACAACTGTAGTGGCAGATCCTTCTCCTGGCCTCATCACCGCCTATAGTCCCTGGGCGACAAAACATGGTTTGTTGTAATTGCTGCCTTCGCGGCAACACAAAGCAGGGCAGCAGTTAGCGAGTTGTGCCACTCACCTGGCAATGAAAACAGTCTGCTGCAAGCAGCGAGGACAGATCTTCTCGCAGACGAAAGAGGCGAGGAACTGGTGAGATGACTCAGCGACACAAAGCAGCGGCGTAACTCTTGGAAACCTGGTACCTGTAAGAGGTAGTCACGTGTACATCTGTGTGTGTGTGTGTGTGAGCCCAACTCGTGAACAAAAAAAAAAAGAAGCAGGAAACCCGAGGTGACGTGAGCACCTCGACGGAGCGCTCAACATGAAGGGCTGCTCTGTCACATTAGTGTTCAACTACATCAAGACAACCGTAGAACTCATACGCAGCGCTTGTAAAATAAAAGCCGTTTATTTAATGCCACGTTTTTAGACGACTTTCAACACACACACACACACACACACACATGCGTGCTCTCTCCGTGTGTGTTATCTTTAAATTCCCGTGTCATATACTAACTCTCATTGTTATAGAAGACTGTGAAACATGAATATTAAAAATAGTTTGAAGGAAGACCATGGTCAACAAAATTATTTAGCGGTTGATTATAGAAAACAGTTTAAACTCGGTTTATGGTTATACGAGTAAAGCTGTTGGTTATGATGAGGAAGGAATATAACGTGTAATTTGTACTTTTCTCAGGGATATTCCTGCTCGAAAGTTAATAACAATGTTTACAGCACGAATGCCTGCAGTGTTCCTGCACCGAGATAAGAATCTTTGCCTCGTTTATCTCTCGTTGGCTTTAAGTCGTCAGATCAGTTATTAACCTGTTTGCACGCTTCAGATCGTCAACCTAGTTAACCTGTTTGTACATCCCCGGTCCTGTGCCTCCTGGAGGCTGCCTCGCCAGGAGTCGGTGCTTGTCTCACTTGTGAGCGACTGAACCCCAGCAACCGGAAACACAAGAGCCGACACTAAGCAGCAGGATGCGCGGAAATAAATTCTGGCGGCACGCCCGTCGTTAGAGACAATGACATCTGCCATCACAACCCTCCTTGTGCTTATTTTGTTTTGTTTGTAATGTGTTCATTCAGTCTTCCCCTCGCCAAAAGGCAATGGCGGCGTCCGAGGAACGAGCAAAAGGCTGAGTGTCTTGATAAGTCAAGAGTGGAATCGGTAAACTACTCCACTCCCTCCATCAGAGTTGTAGCTCAGTCAGTAAGGTCTGTCAGAATGCTGTCACAGGGTGGCTTTAAGTAGGAAGACATGTGAATGCTTTGTCGTCTGTACTGATGGAATAGGAAGACGTGTCGTTCAGATTATAAACAAGAAATAGAATGAGTCATCAGCTCACTCACACCACCGTAAAGAATAAACGTTTATTTTCTAAACCAACCACCGGTCCTTCCATACAGCCCCCCGAGACAGTCAGACATTTCCGTTCTCTGTCCCTGAAAATAAGGCGCCATGAGATATTTTGTGTATCACAAACATGAAATTCTACGTTCGCTATATCTTAGAGTTATAAAATTTTTTCCCTCTTTCTTGTCGATCTCCAAAGGAAGTCTAGCTACTCGAGTGTCATGTGCAAACATCCGAGAGAAAATACATCATTAAACATGCGGCCAGACCTGCGCTTCGGGAGGTTGAGCGCCAGCAGAGATGGTCTAATCGCAACAATAAATTTCTACCCACGCCTGTGATTCGCTTCTTGCCTGTCTCCTGCCCAGGAACCAGGAAGTTGTTGTTCGCACGGCACTGAGCGATGCTCACCCCTCGTTAGCCTAACATCCGGGGCAGCAGACGCGGTCCCCTGAGGTGTCACTGCGCGAGGAAAGAATAGGGCGCTCCTCCTACAGCAACTTTCATGGAGGTTGGCAAAGGACCAAATGGCCCCTTCAAGCTGCTACTGGGGGCGAGGGGGGGGGAGTGTCACGAGCAGTTGACTGGGGAGGGCTGCAGGAGAAGGAGGGACATTTTATTGACGTGGCGAAAGATTTAGAAAAGGTTCAACCATGATTGCTTTTCAAACTTTATCTTTCAAATCTCGTGACTGTAAGGTTGTACTTGGACAACAATTTTGTTTTATGTAACAGTCATGCGATAATAAAAACAAAACGGTTCAGTCACGTAACAGTCACGAGATATGAAAGAAAAGTGTTTGAGAAGTAAATCTGCAAAACAGAAACACGTGCACTAACTCTGACCTCTGAACTATCATAAAGTAAAACAAGAATAAGTTTTCATTTTTCCTCTGAACGAATAACTTATCCATCTCTTCGATGATGAAAACAAGTTTTTTGTCGTCCTCTAAAGATACAGCTTCATCATTCCACACACGAAGCACCAACATTAAGTTAGAGAGCCTTTAGACTCGAACTTTCCATCGACGACACGTGGACAAAAGTGTCAGAGCAGTGGGCTGCGTGTTTGCTCCTCTCGCTGCTGCTGTGAAGGAATAGGTGTTTGTCAGGTATCATAGTTAGTAGTTATCGTGAGTAAGCTGACATTTTATAAGGATTAATGTGTGTCGCGGTCACGCCCCCCGGAGCCGCTGGGAAGCACAAACGCAGCCACTCACTCAGCCGCCACGCTCATACACTCGCTCAATCGGCCAGGGGTGGGACCGGACGTGCCTATCGAACTATGGATGAGCGTAGACCAAAACAAAGACAGAGGAACAGTACAAACAAATTTATTATACACAGAAGAAAAAACAAAATAAAATAAAGAAAAAACAAAAGAGGAGCACAGATAAAACTAATGTAACGCCTGTGCGTGCCCAAGCACCCACATATACGTAGCAGAAAAACACCCCCGAGCAAAAGGGGGGGTACCCACACACACACACACAAGGGGTGGAACACACAAAACAAAAAGGGGATGGGGTGATGCAGGGGACACAACACTGCACACGCCGCAGCGTAGCCCTGGGGAGCAACTGCCCGTCACAATGTTCACTGCCCTGTGGCTCGCCTGTCCTGCGCAACGCTCCAGCGCTGGCCCACCTGAGAGAGGGGAGGGGTGGAGTAGGGGACACGACACCCGCACACACTGCGGTATAGTAGTGGAGGAGCAGACTGTCTCACAGCACAGGCTCCCTCCCTCCTCCGGTCTGTCCAGCACACCTCTGCAGGTCTGAAACCCGAGCAGCCCAGTGGTCACATGGGCTCCCGCGCGCAGCTCCGTCCGCCTGCAACTCCTGAGGAGGGCTTGGTCGTCCCGGGGACGCAGCCGAGTCACGTGCCCAAGAGTCGGCGATGAGGGAGACAAAAGCGATGATCCGATGACTGTGTTATGAAGAGTAAAGAGGGGATTTGGCAGGGGGGCGTTCTCAAGAGGACATGAAGCTGAAGATAATGACGAAAACGACGATAATGACGAATACGAATAAGAAGAATAGGAGCCTGTGGAGGAAACATAGCAAACCTCCATCAGCATGTGGTTAAAACAAAGCTTCCTCTCTAAGCCCCGCTCTCAGCTACGGGCTCTCACACAACAGTACATTCTAGAATACATTTCTCAACGTGAGCTGATCCCAACAACAATAACAACAACAAAGATACAGTCGCACACAAGCGCCGCGACTCGCGGATCAGCAAACAGAAAACAGCAAACTACCTCCCGCACACCGAGCACACCCAAAATAATAAACATCCAACAGCATTGCACACAGAACATTCTGCCTGCTTTCACACAACCCCGCATCCGCAGCCCTCAACCCCTAAAAACTATACTAGATGATGCGGAACCCAAAATCGAACACTCACCCAAACGGCTCGTGGAAAAAAAATCAATCGGTCGATCACCAAGTCGAAGAAAGAAAAGGAGCGCCGTCCGCACGACCCGCGCTGCCTGCCACAAGAGAAAGACTGTCCCGCAGGGGTAAGAGCGCGCCAAAAACCCGCGTGCGCAGGGGAGAGGGCGAAAAACGGGAGAAGGGGGGGGGGGTTACGTCCAGTCCTGAATGACCGGTCCGCGTGGGGCTCGCGGGACGAGTGGGGTCGCGGCCGCGGTCGGCTGAATCGACGCGCTTCCCCCCGCCCGCCCGCGTCCCCATGCGACAAGCCAGCAAAGTGCGGTGGAGAGACAAGAGAAAAAGAAAAGAGCAAAAAACAGACACGCGACAATGTGCAAGAACGAAAGAGCGTGAATGACGTCAGTTGTTCGGATGACGTGTATGAGTGATGTAAAAAAGTGAAGGAAATGACGTCAGCGAGAGCACGAGCAAGGAGTTGTTAGTCAGGTAGGAGAAGGGAGAGGTTTAGGACGGAAAGACAAGTAGAGTAGGAATTGTAAGAAGAATTTGTTGAGTAGGGTGTTTAGGAGTATATAGATCGATTAGGTGAGTAGGTATTCTTGTAGATATTCAGAAAGGCAGGACTCAAAGGTTAGGGATTTTATTATTTTAAAGTAATCTGGATGTAGGAATCGTTTTTTAAACTGACTTTTCATTTGTGTATTTTTCTTGTTTTCTTCTTGTATTCATACTTAGTAAAGCAGAGAGACTCGTTAGACAAATCATTCTTTTCTTTTAATTTGTGTGAAAGAACACGTGTTTGTCAGGCTCCGTGTATGTGTTGAAAGGATTGAGTGACTGATACACTGCGCGGTGGTCGTGACAGTGTTACTCGCTGTGTCAGTCAGTCAGTCAGTCAGTCAGTCAGTCAGTCAGTCAGTCAAGCTGGGAGGGTATTGGAGTACATGGATATACGTGGCTGCTGATAAAGCCCGTCACTCACGTCCAGCGTGCTCGCAGCGGGATACGAACCACCACCTCCGATCTTGACTGTTTGGTGAGAAGACTTCACGTGGCCTCTCGCTCGGAAGGTTTCAATGTGATTTTTGTTTCATTAAAAAATTGTTTTTCTGTTTGTAGTAATAATTTAGTTTTCTGTCGATGGTAGTGATAGCAACAGGTGGTGCTGCTGTTGCTACAGTGAGGTTTGAACTGTTGAGGCCGATTAACCGGGAATACAGCATAATGATTGTATTGCTACAAAAAGTCAGTGGAGGAACAGATGTAAGAGCAACAAAAGTCACTGTATGATTTGATACACTATTAAGGTGGTGAAAATAAATGGCTACACTCACACCACCTTAGTGTCTACTAAAATGTTGCAGGTTTTCAAATCATTGGAAAAAATGAAAAATGATGTACTCAGGAGGAGGAGATTATAGACATGGTGGCACAGCTGACATCGATTGTCATAATTTTGTATTTTCCCCTTTTCTTAAAAAAAACCCTACGCAGTTGGCGTGTGAAGGAGGTTTGTACAACAGACAACATAGTGCTCTGATCACGTGGTCGGCACGTTGACACGTACTCGTGCAGCAACCACATCAATCATCTACGTGGACATCGACTCGCGCATTACACAATCTGTCCATGGTCTGACACCAACAACGACATCTGCTACCTGAAATATTTAGAGCAACTCCAGCCAAGAATTGACGAAATCTGATCTGATTTGAAAAAGAAAACAGCTGGGTATCTTTGCACTGAGACTTAATAGTCATCGGCTTCCAGGACACTCGTAGAAAAGATGAAAAGATAAAAATCAAAAGAAGGGACCATTTCAACAAAACTTTTGTAAACGCTTCTTTACTGTTTCTTTTACCGGTCTTAACACTCTTCGAACACATAGAACCTGGTTAGTATTATAAGAGAGCGCCATGTTCATGTACTTTTCATTATCACTTGTTTGTATATATGCATGCATGTGTGTCTGTGTGCGTCTGTCTGCATGCAAGCATGGACACGCAGACAAACAACAGGCGACTTGCTATAAAATGGAGCTTCTGTGAGGAAAGCACAATTTGGAGGAAAGCCTGATAGATGGTGCTTGAGTGTCTTATCTAAATAGGCATAACAGATGATTTCCCCTTCCTTCCTCCAGTCCTGGGGATCCTCCATTAATTCTGCTCGCTTGAAGCGTTGAGTTGTCTGCCCCTTGTAAAAGTCTCGTGTCGAGGTTATCTCCCGATATTTCGCTTAAATTATCCCCAAGGTCCGGACTTAGAGAAGAAACATCTGCACGGTCTCCTCCTTTGTCCCTGGCTGTGTGCGTGAGCATCAGAAGGTTGAAAGAGTGCTAGCTGAAGTCCGGATCATCATCATCATCATCATCATCATCATCATCATCATCATCATCATCATCATCATCATCATCATCATCATCATCATCATCATCATCATCATCATCATCATCATCGTCGTCGTCGTCGTCATCATCGTCGTCATCGTCATCATCATGCATAGTTGTATTAGAGATGTAATTTGATTTTCCACTCCGTCCCCCAAACTTAAAATTGCTCAGGGTTGCTCACTCTCTTATTCTCTCTTTCTCTCTCACACACTGTGTGTCATGTGTGTGTATGTGTGTGTGTGTGTGTGCTTGTTTTTTGCATCATGATCGGCTGAGTGAGCCGCGCGGCTGTTGTCGTATTTCTGACGACAGCGCCACAGCTTGTAACCCCCGCATTGGGTGGTGTTCATGTGGAAAATAAAATCTCTCTTGACATTAATTGATTGTAAACTAATTCTTGTACTCACACTTTGTCACAGGCCAAAGGAGACATTTGTCAAGAGAAGGTCATAAGTCAACAACCGACTGGCCGAGACTTTCTGCACGGCACACTAGGTAAGGAGTATACCTCGTACACACCCTCGCCAACCTCTAGTAACTATGATGACTATACTGATTACACTGTTCAAAGACTAGACTGTACCAACCACAATGTCAAGGGACTAGCCTGTATAGACTTCATTAACTATAGAATAGTATGTACTGACTATAGTGTCAAAAGCTAAAGTTCAGGCAGTGCAAAAAGATGGTCACAACAAATGGGAGTGGACCCCAACTTCGAACCCTCTCTTTCTTGCGTCTTGCAGAAAATTCGCAGACCAGGATGGGAATCGACTCTGTCTCCCCCTGAAATTTCCCCGACCAGACTGTATTGACTACAGTGTCGAGGGACTAAAGTGTACTAACGACAATGTCAAGGGATTATTCCACTATGATGACTGCAGCATCAGCAAAGTAGGCGAAGGGACTAGACAGTTGACAATGTCAAGGGACTATATACTGGCTACAATGTCAACATGATGTTTATGGCACTGACATCAGTTACTCGTGTCTTTTGTTTTGGCATTCGTATTGTTAACGGTTTTATGCTTCTCCAGACATGTACAATACTCATTAACATCCCTTACACTTTGTGAGAATATCTTCCAAAAACAAAATAAACAAATCATAACAAACAAACAAACAAACAAACAAACAAACAAACAAACAAACAAAAGCAAGCATAAAAACAGTTCTCACTTTCAGAGAGTCAAAAAGCCAGGTAGTTGTTGCTAGGTGTGCAGGCGTTTCGGGGCTACACTCAGTCGATGCTCATTCAGAAAAAAATTCCAACAGGAGATAAAATCATGCTTCATAACGAATGCCTTAGTTTTGCGAAACGATACTACGACTGTTGGAAGAACAAGTTTTAGTTTGGTTTGGAAGGCACAAGAGAATAGTCGTTAGACATTAATGTTATTCAGCCATCCCTTTAGTGGTAATTGACATTATAAACAAAAAGCAGTCCACGCATGCAATTAGAGGACATAAGAAATTCATGAACCCAAATAAACCGATTTTCTCTGGAAATGTTTCAGAACATCAAGACTTTAAAATGGTGAGCTGGCCATTCTTGAGCTTCACCGCTGCGCTGCTCTTGCTGGTCTGTCTTGACAGTGTCACCACCAGGCCTAGTGGCGCTTCTAGGGAACACCCTGGGTCTTGGATTTCCCCAGGACAACAGCAAAAACACCCACTGCCAAACCGTGGTACCCAGAAACAGAGTGAGCATAGCAAGACTGTAAAGACAGTCTCTACGACTAAACCCTTTATAGACTCATCCGCTACACCCGAGTCTCATCAAGACTCATCCACTACACGCGAGTCTCACCAAGTCTCATCCACTACACCCGAGTCTCACCAAGACTCATCCACTACACGCGAGTCTCACAAAAACTCATCCACTACACCCGAGTCTCACCAAGACTCATCCACTACACGCGAGTCTCACCAAGACTCATCCACTACACGCGAGTCTCACCAAGACTCATCCACTACACCCGAGTCTCACCAAGACTCATCCACTACACCCGAGTCTCACCAAGACTCATCCACTACACCCGAGTCTCATCAAGACTCATCCACTACACCCGAGTCTCATCAAGACTCATCCACTACAGCCGAGTCTCACCAAGACTCATCCACTACGTCCACACTTGAGTTTTTTACAGACTCGTCAACCACCACAACACCAGGGCCCAACACGACTCCACAAACTACTGTTACTACTACTCTGCCAGCAGTTCCGTGTGTGGGTGAGAATGGAGAGAAGCTGGTTCTTTTACAGCAGGTTCTGTACGAGAGCACGTGCAGAAGCTGCACGTGCTTCGAATTGGGCCTCGTCTGCGAACACGTCCACTGCCCGCCACCCGTGTGCGTCGACTACATCAGGCCAGCAGGCAGCTGCTGTTCCGAGTGTCCTAATGGTAAGTGTCTTGGACAACACCAGCACCTCGTCTGTACAAATACAAATACACATCTTTATTTATTCTTACAGCTCATTGTTGTGTCTGTTGACGGTATGCACTTGAATATTACATAAAACGTACATACATATACAAATAATATTTTCTTAAAAAATATGAAATGTGTAGATTCAACGCTAGTTCTCTGTTTATAATCGTTTAGTCTGGTACTCATAGTCACACTCGCAAGAAATAAAAATCTGTGCCCATGATACTGTTTTATATATATATATATATATAATGCTCTCGTAATGTAACTTCGTGGTCTTGTTATTCCGAATAACTGTATTTTTGTGCTGTTAGAAGGAGGCTATGCTCCGAAATATGTATTTCTTAACCAAAATTATTTTCTTGTCCCCTAAATATTGAAAGTTAGAAAGTTAAACGTCTCAAAATATTTTGTCACTAAGTTGTTTTCCTTATGCAGGCATCAACTGCCGCATTTGGGAAACAGGGGAGATAATCTCATCACCAGTGATGCGGAACGGTGGGCTGTGCGAGTGTTCCGTGGAGATTCCGCTGCCGGACTTCCTGACAGGAGAAGGTCGCATAGCCACCTGCAGGCCACTAAACACAACCACTCACGAGACCACTTCAACCACAACCACCGTGACCACAACGACGACAACCGCGCCAGGATTCTGTCTCGGTGACTATGGTGAGCCGCTACCGATGGGGAAGCAGGTGCTGTACCCGGGTCTACTCGCCTGTAAGGTGTGCGTCTGTCTCACTGGTGGCTTGTCCTGCTACTTCCGGGACTGCATAGTTCCAATGTGCGTCGACTCTGTCCGGCCACAGGGAGGCTGCTGCTACTACTGTCCAAATGGTCAGTGCTTTGGTCATAGGCACGGTCTTCGTCTGTCTCACTCCCACATTTCTGATTGTCCACGAGAAAGCATCTTTGCTTTAAAACAATCAGTTTCATAAAATCAACGATGTAGTACAAAAGCTGAATGTGTCACAAATTCTGGGTTTTCCTGTTCGCAGGTACGAACTGCCGCATTGAAGGGACCGCGGAGATAATCTGGACTCAAGTGGAGCGAGACGGGATGCTGTGCGATTGTCCTCAGCGGAGCTCCGGCTTTCCCAGCTTCCTGTTTGAGGGAGGTCCCACAGCTGACTGCACGCCGTTACTCAATACAAATACTAACTTGACCTCTGTGACGACCCCAGAAACAACAACCTCCATGACCCTCCAGCCTTGATGCCCCACGTGACGACCAGCGTTAGCAACCGACGTGACATGAACGTGACCAGCATACGTGACATCTACGTGATCAGCCCACGTTGCCTCTTACGTACGTCATCACCTGAAACATGGCGGAAATCAGAAACCAGAAACAAATGGTACAGCCTTATTACAAAGGGCTTAAAGTTCAAATATAAAAATAAATAATAAAATGAAATAAAACATTTAAAAAATGTTCAGATGTTAACTTTATGGAACAAGATGTTGGGTCAGGTTGTGAGACCACGTGGCTTAGCTAGCCTTTACCGATCAAATGTCTCCATTTATTTTCAGCTGTTTCCTTAAACATTAAATAGAAGATATCGTCAGTCCTCGTCATTGAGAGGCTCTCACAGGAGTATGCATGGCACAAATTGTAATCCTGATTACTGAAACTGTGATCTTGCTTACTCAAACTGTAAAATCCTGATTGCTGAAACTAAAAATCCTGATTGCTGAAACTGTAATTTTGATTACTTAAACTGTAATCCTGATTGTAAAAATCCCGAATACTCAAACAGTAGTTCTGATTACTTAAACTGTAATTTTGATTGCTCAAACTGTAATTTTGATTACTCAAACTGTAAAAGACCTGATTTCTCAGACGTCCTGGCTACTTCAGTTTCTTGACTGCCTAGACTGTTTTTGTTTCGCTCTCCTAAACTATTATTGATGAAATCCAATAGTGTGACACCAACATAGACTGGTAGGTCTGAACTGCTGACGTGGTTAAAGTGTTCTGAGGTACCCAGGTACCCGTATGTAAGGGACGAGGAGACAAGTATAGAAAAGAAAGAGAGGGAGAGAAGGAGAGACTGTTACCTAACTGCTTGTGTGGGGAAAGGAGTCTGTATGACCATGCCTGTGTATGTGTGCGTGCGTGCGTGTGTGTTTGTGTGCGTATGCACGCGCGAGTAATTGCCTCAACCCATCAATAGAATAAAATACCAGTTGCTTTGATTTAATAACTTCACCCAGTCTGTCGCATGCTGTCGTTTATGTGTGGGTTTTGATGAGATCAACATCTGATAGCTGCAGGGACACACCCTCACTAACATTGATTTAACATTCCAGTGATATTAGGAGGTGAAGCTGTCTTGTTTGCAGACACTCTTATTTAAAATAAGTGCTTTCCCTTTGAAGTAGCAAGACTACCGCCCTATTTTAAAGTAATGTCGTGAACATTTTTTCTCGGGCGTTAACATTTCTCACAGTATGTCAAAATAGTCTCGTAAGTTCTTTGTCTAAACATGATTTCTACACAATTTTACTTTGCTAAAGTTTGTAAAAGATTTATATTGCCAAGATCGCCTTTGCCTCATTAATATTAAGACTGTTCGCTGCTACAACACCAAAACCACTACAGCGCTAAATTCAGCTAAAAACAGAATGACTGCAATACCAAGATTACAATGTCTAATCCATCAAGACAGCCACCTTGCTTAACAAACACCAACAGTAAACAGGTAAAACATCAACACGTGTACATGGTACAAACGCCGACTGCATAACAAACAACCACCAAACATTATTGCAATATTAACAGGCTGAGACTACCACAATGCCACACACCAAGATTTCACGACTGTAAGTGCAATGAGACTATTACATTAGTATACATGCCAAGGATTTCATGTTTAACAACTATTCATGCTAAAATGTGCGACAATATAATTCTACATACGCTAAAGTTATCGCCATTCTCAACATATTTCTAGACCTTGTCTTCTAGTCAAGAAAGATTTAAATCTCTGACAATGTCTGCTACAGCGCCAGTTATAGCTTACACACAGCGCCAGTCATAGCTTACACACAGCCCCACGCCAGTCTTAGCTTACACACAGCCCCATGCCAGTCTTAGCTTACACACAGCGCCAGTCAGTCATAGCTTTCACACAGCGCCACATAGCTTACACACAGCCCCACGCCAGTCTTAGCTTACACACAGCCCCACGCCAGTCTTAGCTTACACACAGCCCCACGCCAGTCATAGCTTTCACACAGCGCCAGTCAGTCATAGCTCACATACAGCGCCAGTCATAGCTTACACACAGCCCCACGCCAGTCTTAGCTTACACACAGCGCCAGTCAGTCATAGCTCACATACAGCGCCAGTCATAGCTTACACACAGCCCCATGCCAGTCAGCTTACACACAGCGCCAGTCAGTCATAGCTCACATACAGCGCCAGTTATAGCTTACACACAGCCCCACGCCAGTCTTAGCTTACACACAGCGCCAGTCATAGCTCACATACAGCGCCAGTCATAGCTTACATACAGCCCCACGCCAGTCTTAGCTTACACACAGCGCCAGTCATAGCTCACATACAGCGCCAGTCAGTCATAGCTTACACACAGCGCCAGTCATAGCTTACACACAGCCCCACGCCAGTCTTAGCTTACACACAGCGCCAGTCAGTCATAGCTCACATACAGCGCCAGTCATAGCTCACATACAGCGCCAGTCATAGCTTACACACAGCGCCAGTCATAGCTCACATACAGCGCCAGTCATAGCTTACACACAGCCCCATGCCAGTCTTAGCTTACACACAGCGCCAGTCATAGCTCACATACAGCGCCAGTCTTAGCTTACACATAGCGTCAGTCTTAGCTTACACACAGCGCCAGTCACAGCTAACATACAGCGCCAGTCATAGCTTACACACAGCGCCAGTCACAGCTAACATACAGCGCCAGTCTTAGCTTACACACAGCGCCAGTCATAGCTCACATACAGCGCCAGTCACAGCTAACATACAGCGCCAGTCATAGCTTACACACAGCGCCAGTCATAGCTCACACAGCGCCAGTCATAGCTTACACACAGCGCCAGTCATAGCTTACACACAGCGCCAGTCATAGCTCACATACAGCGCCAGTCATAGCTCACATACAGCGCCAGTCATAGCTTACACACAACGCCAGTCATAGCTTACACACAGCGCCAGTCATAGCTTACACACAGCGCCAGTCACAGCTCACATACAGCGCCAGTCATAGCTTACACACAGCGCCAGTCATAGCTCACATACAGCGCCAGTCATAGCTCACACACAGCGCCAGTCATAGCTCACATACAGCGCCAGTCATAGCTTACACACAGCGCCAGTCACAGCTAACATACAGCGCCAGTCATAGCTTACACACAGCGCCAGTCACAGCTAACATACAGCGCCAGTCTTAGCTTACACACAGCGCCAGTCATAGCTCACATACAGCGCCAGTCACAGCTAACATACAGCGCCAGTCATAGCTTACACACAGCGCCAGTCATAGCTCACACAGCGCCAGTCATAGCTTACACACAGCGCCAGTCATAGCTTACACACAGCGCCAGTCATAGCTCACATACAGCGCCAGTCATAGCTCACATACAGCGCCAGTCATAGCTTACACACAACGCCAGTCATAGCTTACACACAGCGCCAGTCATAGCTTACACACAGCGCCAGTCACAGCTCACATACAGCGCCAGTCATAGCTTACACACAGCGCCAGTCATAGCTCACATACAGCGCCAGTCATAGCTCACACACAGCGCCAGTCATAGCTCACATACAGCGCCAGTCATAGCTTACACACAGCGCCAGTCATAGCTCACATACAGCGCCAGTCATAGCTTACACACAGCGCCAGTCATAGCTCACATACAGCGCCAGTCATACAGCGCCAGTCACAGCTTACACACAGCGCCAGTCATAGCTCACATACAGCGCCAGTCATAGCTTACACACAGCGCCAGTCATAGCTCACATACAGCGCCAGTCATAGCTTACACACAGCGCCAGTCATAGCTCACATACAGCGCCAGTCATAGCTTACACACAGCGCCAGTCATAGCTCACATACAGCGCCAGTCATAGCTTACACACAACGCCAGTCATAGCTTACACACAGCGCCAATACTAAGGAGGACCTGCACCTGGTGCTAACTAATCTGAATAACTAGAGAATACTGTAACAACGGGACAGTCAGTTTCTTTACGCCAACATGCATTTCCGTGAGCAATACTGTCATAGTCACTAAGCTGTAAAATGTCATGACAAGTCTCAAGTCATGACTCCCTCATAGTATCCACCCCGTCTGGTCATAAAGTACCGGGAGACTTCTCAAGACGGCATGTTATACCAGTCAGGTATCACTCATACCAGTCGAATGTTACTCATACCAGCTACGTATTACTCATACCAGTCAGTTATTACTCACACCAGTCAGGTTTTACTCACACAGGTCAGATATTACTCATGCCAGTCAGGTATGACTCCTATACGTGAGGTTATTACTCATACCAGTCAGTTTTTACTCACACCAGTCAGGTTTTACTCACTCAGGTCAGATATTATTCATGCCAGTCAGGTATGACTCCTACACGTGAGGTTATTGCTCATACCAGTCAGTTTTTACTCACTCAGGTCAGATATTATTCATGCCAGTCAGGTATGACTCCTATACGTGAGGTTATTACTCATACCAGCCAGAGCTCACGTACCTTAACTGTATCTGAGTTATTTCCCAGCTTGAGCAATGCTTCCAAATCTGAGTCTGATTCAGACAGTCACAGTTCGTTCTTAATTAAAATCGATCAAACTTTCTTTCGCCTCTCAGTCGCAGCTGAAACGATCAACCAGCAACCCCATTTCACACACCTGACAGGAATCTTTTTTTTTTTTTTGCACCCTGATCGCGATTGTGTTCCGGAATCTCTTCTTATTAGTTAAGAACGAAGTGTTTATGCTGGTCTTCATGGACCAGGTTCAAAACCAGAAAGGATTACCCATGGTCCCAAATAACCAATTAAGATGCAGGGATACACTTGGGGTTTTGGAGGCAGGATCATTACGCTTCACTACCCACCACTCCCCGGGTTCACTCGGATGCAGCTGGTTGGCCACGTGTGTACCCTACTTGTCCTTACAATTCAGTAAAACTCAAAATATTGAGCTGTCGAGAAACTGTTGCTGCTGTATTGGCATTCACACGCATCAGGTGTTAAAGACCAACCAGCGTCAAACATTAAGCTCGAGGTTGCTGCTAGTTGCTAGAATATGGCGCCAGCACTAGTTAGCCACAAAACTACTTATGGTTCTTTTTATTTTGTTTGAAAACATAAACATATCGTGGACTGATCGAAATCCCGATTTATAGCATCCATGAAGGCTCGAGCACATGCATCAGCTTGGTGTTAATACTTAAAACGCCATTTTAAGTGCTCTGTACCTTAGTGACGTCACGAGAAAAGAGATTTTGTGGTGTTTAAAGGCTCTGTATCTCGCTCATCCTTATTAGTATGAGAGCCAAGTAAGGAACTAAACCAATTACTCTGAAAAAAAGAATTTGCATTCGGGTAAGCCTTTAAGTGGCGTATTAAAGTGAAGCGAGGCGAGAAAACTGGGAGTCGGTGAGAAGAAAAGGGTAAGTAGTGTCAACTTCTTTCTTTTTTTGCTGGATGTTATTTTGAGCTGCTTCACAAGCTTCTGAAAGAGACTCATCGGACCTTCTAGGGTTTTAAAAGAGGTATAATATAATATCAAGATGTTTGCGACCATCAGTCAGTCTTTAGCATGAATTAAAATTCGGTGCTAACAGCATTTCTGGAAAGTGGACTGAACTCTCCTGAAATGTTGTAAATGTGCATTAATGATGATGATGATGATGATGATGACGACAGCGACGACATACAGAAATAAAGAAAGAAGAGAAAAAGATAAACAGCTAGCCTATTATTTGGTCCTGACATATGTTACCCTAGAAAAAGTAGCTTCTTTGAGTAAACAAACCCGTTTGTCACGGCTGTACACGGTGAGCATGCTGGGTGCACGCCACACGTTCCGACACAACAAAACAAAGATCTGTCGATGGACTCCCAGTGATTTATGATAAGCCCCACAAGGTCCTGCCATTATTAAACTTTAAAAGCAACATCTGTTCAAGCTCAATAATATATTGAAGAAGGTGTAGCAACTATGACACAGCTACACGGACCAAACTACTCGGAGACCAAACGCTTCAACGTTACACAATGAATTAAATGAATAACCTTCCCTTTAAAAATCCAGAAATTTCCAGCCACAAGACAACGAAATGTCCACACATATCAAGTGTCCATATACTACTGAAAGTTCATACAGTAACTTACCGGTCACATTTTTCACCTTCCAGTCCGTTGGTGATGACGGAGTTGGTCCATCTCGCTGCAGGGCAACATGAGCTTGAGGAAAAAAGTTTTCTAAAGACTCTTTTAAAAGGCGTTCTTTACCGAACAAAGTGTCAAAGAGTGAAGCCACTGAAGTGTCGCAGTCCCTGATCAACTGAGAAATGAAACCAGTCTTTAGCATGTTGAGCAAAGTTCCAATGTCCCAAACATTCGCCCCGTAACCGTCGGTTTCCTGTGACCTTTCAGACAAACGTTGCCAAACTTCGTCAACAACGAAACTGATCAGCCTTCGGAATACATTTCAAAATATTTACGTCGTCTGGGATTTCATAAAAAATTGATTCCCTTTATTCGAAAGACTGTGATGCAGTCGCCCTGAATGTTTCGATGAAAATGAATCCTAGTATTTACACAGGGACAGAGAGGTAAGTAAGACATTGTTCACGGACCGCACGTGCGTGATGATGAGTTTACCAATCTGTCCACACAAGATGTGGTTTGATCAACACATTTCGATTGTTGGCTATCACGTTGGGCACCGTTTAGTTCAGTCAGTTTCTGACATTTTTGCATTTAGGGAAACAGCCATGCAGTAGGTCAAAGTTCATGGCCTAGTGGCGCCAGGATGGTGAACTATAGTTGGTGGCTCTTTCTGTAATCTTGATATTTCGGTTCATTGGATTAAGAGCGCCCACCCTTGCCAGATACGAAGGAGAAGATGTTCCAGCAGCTATCAATGGGTATTGTTTCAAAGGCTTTTCAAAGACGATCTTCCAAGAAACTACTTGTACAAAGTGTTTGCTGTCGATAGTTTTAGTATAAGGTCATCAGTTTTAGTGAACCAACCACGCTGAAATGAAGTTCAAGATTTGCACACCTTAGCAAGAATACTTAGGATAAACAACAAACTCATGAACGTCAACAAAATGTTTCCCTTCTCAAATGTTTCAGAGGACCGACACTACAGTGACCCAGGATGAAGTCGCCGCTCTTAGCCTTGGCTGCCGTCCTGATCTTGCTGGTCTTGTTGCACACCGTCAGCAGTAGACCCAGACACTCTACCCGTAAACAGCCGGGTCCCCGGAACCCGGAAAAATTCAGGACACGCCTACTGCCAATAAAAAAGACAACGACACCCAAACCACTTCGGGACAGGACGTCCTCCCCCCTAATAGATTCCATCATTTCCCTGAATCCTTACACCACCACAACACCCACCACCACAACCACCGCAACCACCACCACCACGCCGCCTGAGACCACTACCCCTCTGTGCGTGGAGGAAAATGGTAAGAACCTGCTAGTCGGAGAAGAGGTCAAATATGATGGCGGTTGCAGGGGGTGCATTTGCACGCTGGAAGGTCTTCAATGCTATTATGTTGACTGTATGATCCGCATGTGCGTCGACTACATCAAGCCAAACACAAGCTGCTGTGGAGAATGTCCCAACGGTCAGTCCTTTGATTACACTGATTACATTGTTACACAGTACATACTAAATTACTTAGCATGTACACAGTATACACCACATTACATAGTATATACACAGCATATACTACATCACATCATTATAAATACAATACGGACTTATAAACGAAAGATCGTGTGGCTGCACTGTCTAGAAAGATCGGCGGATATACACCAGTACTTTGTCGTTGTTGTATCACGATTTCCGTGATATGTCGTTGCATAATATGCGCTGTTGTTCCTCATGAACAATGAACGGTTTAAAACAGAAAAAGAAATAATGTTTTACTTTCAAACGAGTTTTTTTTTCTCGCAGTAAGGACCAGTGCTAGATTTAATGTTGAAGATGTAGCCTACTAACAGGCCTGTCCGCTACATTCGTCTGATATGCGTTCTGCAACGTGTACTCTCCTCCCACCGCCCACCCTTGACATATTACAACTGGGGTCGACTGATTTTGTTGAGTTTCTGATGGGCAAGTGCGTGAGGAAACGCAGTACAGAATAAAGGTTTGACCGTCTTGTAAGCTCGACATGACATCCACCCTTCTCCCTCCACAAAAAAAATGTTGGTGAAACGCGGGGGTCAGGTGTCTCATTGTCTCTCGTTACAGGTTCTAACTGCTTTATCAAGGAGACAGGCGAGATCATCTCAGAACCAGTGGAGACTGATGTCATGCAGTGTAGGTGCCCAGACGTGTCCGAGCACGAGTATTACTCCGACAGGGGTCCAATCGCTGTGTGCACGCCGTTAACGACGACTCCACCTCCACCCACGAGACCGCCGTGTGTCGATGACGACGGCAAGGTGCTGGTCCTGGGACAACATTTCATGCACTCAGACGGGGGATCATGCAGATACTGCGCGTGCGAGTTGGATGGCTTGGTGTGTTACTATGGTGACTGCCTACCACCTATGTGCTTCGACTACTTTCTGCCGAACGGCGGCTGTTGTAACGAGTGTCCAAGCGGTCAGTGACATACTTTTAAGGGGTTTCTAAGTGGGTAAAGTTCAGGGACCAGTTGCACAAGATGTTTCTAAACCTTAAAGCTGTTATAAAGAAGCAAAATCTCTTCTCTGCCATTTTGATGCATTGCACAAGAAAATACAAAAAATTGTACTGACAGGACGGACAGTCAGACTTAAACAACTTTATCTTACTTAAAGCAGTTTTAGTTTTAAAATTTCTAAAATTGTGGTGTGCAAAAAATGTAAGGTCTAAAAGTGTTTAAAATTAGAAATGTGTTGTGCAATTGGCCCCAGTGCAAGATACTATATCCCCAAATCTGGAGGTGGGGGTCATTCTACGGCTCTTCAGATATACGCTGCCTGCGAACATTTCCTTGCAAAGGTCAGAATCATGACCTCCCAATTAACATATTTTCTCAATTCTCCCATTGGCTGACAAGGTAAAGTATCAAGAAGCTATCTGGATGTCTGATTTGCTGGTGTGTTACTGTGCATGGCGATGTTTATAGGCGCGCATCTCCAGAGCAGAAGGGGAAATAATGAACATTGATTTGGGGAAACCGTATCTTGCACTGAGCTCTACTCAAGCATCAGAAACATATTTTGCAACTCACTAGTCCTTTAAGATCAAAATATCTGTTTATCTGCATGAGTATAGGGTTAAAGCATGCATGTATTCTGTCAGTCCTGGGGCCAGTTGCACAACACATTTCTAATTTTAAACACTTTTAGGCGTTAACTCTATTTAGATAATTAGTTTAAAGTGCACACCACAATTTCAGAATTTTTAAAACTAAAACTGCTTTAAGTATGATAAAGTTGTTTAAGTCTGACTTTCCGTCCTGTCAGTGCAATTTTTTGTATGTTTTTCTACAAAGAATCAAAATGGCTAAGAAGAGATTTTGCCTCTTTAGAACAGTTTTAAGGTTTAGAAACGTGTTGTGCAACTGGCCCCTGGTCATTAAGTTTGGCCATGTCATGAGCAACTGATAAGCGACTTCGTATATCTGAGAGGGCTAGCGGTAAATGACAGACTTTTATTCAATTTTGAATAACAAAGCTTGAAAAAAATCTTTCACAAGGAATAATGATCCAGTGCTTCAAGCAACGAAAAATTGTAGTAAAGTGGAAAGCTAGGCCTGACAGCCAGTATAGGTAAGCCAGGCTTGACGAGCCATGGGAGGTAAGCCAGGCTTGATGAGCCATGGGAGGTAAGCCAGGCTTGATGAGCTATGGGAGGTAAGCCAGTCTTGATGAGCTATGGGAGGTAAGCCAGGCTGGACGAACCAGGTGAGGTAAGCCAGGGTGGGTGGGTGGTAAGTCACGCTCGATGATACAGGGAAGGCGAGGCATGGTTGATCAACCATGGGAGGTGAGCCAAGCTTGATGAGTCAGGGGAGGTAAGCTGGGCTTGATGTGCATCGTGTGGTCGTTGCAGGTCAAAACTGCATCATTAAGGAGACAGGGGAGATCATAACAACTCGAGTCGAGCGACACGGTAATGTCTGCTGGTGTCCGGAGCAGGTCTTTTACTTTCCTGGTTACCCTTCACCAGAGTATTACACAGCCATCTGTAGTCCCTCCAACATTTCGACAACAAGTACCCCTAGGATAATAGAGGATACATTCACCACTTCATCAGAACCTTGGACATACACAGACGCAACTGTCACTACTTCCTTGGAGCCCTGGACATCTACAGACACATCCACACCTGCTGAAGTCTAGCCCTAGACCTAAGGACTAAGCAGCCCCGTGATCCCCCCACATAGATAGATGTAAGGCCGAGAACGCACTACTGATCTCCCGAAAATATTGGTAAATGAAACAGAAATTGAATTTACAACTCATACATCAGACTAAATAAACTTGTTGTTCTCACACCCGCTAGTTACCTTTCAATATTCTGCAGATAAACGAGGAAGAGCATAAGCTCAGCTTTAGACACCAAAGGCTTACGATGATGGAGGTTTAGACACTTTAGATACTAGAGGTACTTAAAAGTTTCTTACACTGGAGTTCACTACACTGAATCTACAGACATTTAGTGCACTTAAGCGTTCTATTTAGTATGATCAATACACTTGACACGAAATGTTTAGTATTATATATAATACATATATAGATATATAGATATATTTAATATCAAGGCTTCGTTGAAGCAACCGAAGCTTATTCTTTTAGATAATATAAAAAATTGTATGTATGCTAAATAGCCGAATAGAAGAAAAGGCTTGCTGGTTGTTAGGGCCTGATGGGCAGAGGAGATGAGTATTTTGTTACAGATGAAGGTTTCTAAACTTAAAGACACCAGTGTATCAGAGTATCAGTGTCTTAGGGCCTTTGACATTAAATGAAAGCAACTTAAATGTTGACTGCTGTCTCAAAATGTTTACGTACAGTGTGTGTGTGTGTGTGTGTGTGTGTGTGTGTGTGTGTGTGTGTGTGTGTTGTAGCTAAGTCAAACTTTCTGTTTGAGAAACGTGTTTTTCACTGCTTCGTGTTTCATGTGGATGTTGACCCTCTCGCCCTGACGACAGCTTCTTCTTCACAGATTTTTCGTAAAGTTGAAAACCTTTAGATATCTGGTACCCGGATTTAACAAGGCTACCTTTGAAAGGAATAGATTTAATTAAATTAATCCTCACCAAGCAGATTATCCCGTGTGACTCACTTCTAATAACTGAGTATTGTTTTAAGTGAAATTCAGCGGGCTTAGGTCGCTTCAGGACACATTGTCACACGCCTCCTCCACGGCTACAAAATCGGAATTAAGAAACAAATATAATATGAAAAATTCTTTAGTAAAAAATCATTATGATACACCACACATATTCAGTTAGATGATGATAATGAAGGACAACAGGATGGACGAGTTATAGTGGGTGTTTCTTGAAAGAGAGATGTTTAAAAGTCATGATCGGAAGACATGTACTGACTTCACTGTGTAGAGAGACGGAGGCAGGCCATTCCAAATACTAAATCATAATTTCACTCATAAAACTCATACAAAAAGTCTCCAACAATTACAGTCTCTCTCTTATCTGTCTGTCTGTCTGTCTGTGTCATTTAATGTCCCCGTTTAAGCCTCCTCCATCAGATGTGGACCTCGATCCAATATGAAGATGAGCACAGACATTAGTCTTTATCCGGGTTAGCGATCTTCTTGAAAGACCTGGAGCACCATTGTGAGAAGGAAATAAAAATAAACCCAGCACAGAATTGTTTCTCATATCTAAACATTTATTCGGCTACAGCTTTATGACAAAATTCATCAAAATATGCTTATTGTACACCACACGGTGTGAAGCTGACATCAACAGGTGTTCAGGTGAACAGAACAAGCTGGTCGAACAAGTCTGGTCAGGACTTCTTCACAAATTAAGTCTGGACGACAAGGAAGAAAACATGGTTCTCATACCCAGTCAAGGGTGAGACCCCATAAAATGAACAGAAAAACACGCACGCACGCACGCACGCACGCACGCACGCACACACACACGCACGCACACACACACACACACACACACACACAAGCTGTCAGGTATCGTAGTTATTTGCTGTATTGTTTGATTAAGCTTAAATTTTATAAGGACTGTGGAAGAACGAAAGAGCTTGAATGACGTCAGTTGTTCGGAAGACGTGTGTGAGTGATGTAAAAAGTGAAGGAAATGACGTGAGGAAGAGCGCGAGCAAGGAGGAAGAGAAAACAGAGCGTAGGGTAGGGATTAGAAAGAAGAATTTGTGGAGTAGGGCCAGTAGGAATTATTTAGAGCGAATTTGTTGAGTAGGGCTTTAGGCATTCTTATATATATGTATATATTCAGAAAGGAGAGACTCAAATGATAGGAATTTTGTTGTTTTAAAGTAATCTAGGTGTACGAATCGGTTAATAACTGACTTTTCATTTGTGTATTTTTCTTGTTTTCTTCTTGTATTCATACTTAGTAAAGCAGAGAGACTCGTTAGACAAATCATTCTTTTCTGTTAATTTGTGTGAAAGAACACGTGTTTGTCAGGCTCCGTGTATGTGTTGAAAGGATTGAGTGACTGATACACTGCGCGGTGGTCATGACAACAAGCATACAATGGTAAAGAGAAACTCTCTCTCTCACAGAAAAAACGTGCTTTAAAGCTCTCACACGCAACATACACAATATACAACACATACATACTGCATGAAAGCGCGTATTTTCCCACCTGTCAGCAGCATGGCCTGTAGCAGGCGTTAACCAAAATGGTTTCGTGGTCTTGTGCCGAGGCAGAGCCGTGGGATCAAACTGCTGGTTACAGAGAACAGTGATCTGACATTTGGATGGCGTCAAAGGTGAGACACATTTTGACATTTTTTTGATATGTCAGAAAGCTGCGAAGGGTGCAGATGCAGTTGGGCTCTAATTCATCACACTGCCAGAACAAAAGGCAAGAGTATGACAGGTCAAGTCCAAATGGAGTCTACGAGTGCGTCAGCTCGTCAGAAGGGGTTAGGGGTCAATTATGGAGGTCGTGAAAGGGGCGTTAATTTACGGAGCAGTTTGCAGCTTCTGGCTGGTGTGCCAGGGTCGACACATTTGGGGTGACACGTGCAATGCATAAAATCAAGCGCAAAATATGTTAAAAGCAGTTTTAGTTTCGTAGCAGAGATTCGAGAAGCGACCACAGCGTGGACAGTCAAGATCGTGGCCTCAACACACGAACGGGTGGATACAGTTTGTACACGTTGGACTTTTCTTTCACAGCAACTCGTTTGTCAAACTCATTGTTTGATCCTCATCTCATCTGTAGCCTCCCCCAAGACGTGTGTTTGAGAATGCTCGCTCTCTCCGGCGTGGAGAAAGGGGTGGGCGCCGGGTCTGCGTCCTTGATCATGATGTGTTTGGTTCTCATGCACACAGCTCCAGTAACCTCCAAGTCTGTGTCCTCAAAATACTGCATCACGAAGGATGGCAAGCGTCTCAACCCAGGTGAGTGCAGTTCAGTCTCTGAAATTACCTCTTGGCCCAAGATAAGTAGAGAAGATTTCTACAGGGGCAAGTCTCGTAGCCTGGGGGTTAGTATCACGAACTTCGGAGCAGACGTTCGATGATTGCCTTGCCCACCCTTAGTGATGGGTATCTGGGTTATAAGGGAAAGGGGATAAAAGAAAGGAATTAGTTTGCCTTGCACGTGGCCCTAACATTAACTAGTTCATTGGCCCTTGTAACCATTGCTCAATGCACAACATCATCTATCACACAGCGTATTTATAGAAAAGTGAATAAAGATGCAACAGTTGCAGTCAGCTGTCCTCCCAGTTTCTCCACTTGTCACATTAGCGTGTGTCGCTTGTCATTTCAAGGGACTCTTGCTGTCATGGCGAGTTACATGATCTGTCGAGTCAAGGAAATCATTTGTTCGCATGTGGTTTCGCAATTTTGTTGTAGCAGTTATGTAGTTCTGACACGTACGCTCAAAAGACTCTTTTCCCTCATTTTTTAAACACACAGCTGTGTCATTTATCAGTTTCTTAAACAGAAAGTCAAGTAAAATGGCAAGTTAAGCTTTAGTTATAGTTTGCAAAGTCGAGAATCGTTTTTGTTCAAAATTTCGGGTTACAAACGGATTAATTAAAATAGTGTTTAAAACACAGATGCATGTTAGTTTTCGGAGCTCGCCATACTTTGTACTTTTTTTTTTGCAAAAGAAAACAAACTGACCTTAACTTCTGACGTAGGAAGAATCATTTCAAAAAAATATTATTTGTCACATCAGTCTTTTCCACTTCGCTCATCTCTTACAGGCTTAACTGGAGCTCCACAGAAATTGGTTCAGGCCGCAGACAGACATCACATCCCTTTCCCTGTATTTCCCCCGCATGAGAATAAATGATCTACAAATAAGCAATTTCTTCTTTTAGGGTAGAGAATTACAAGCTTTATTTTGATATCAGAAACCTGGCGACAATTTGATGCAAAAAGTGCGCTACAATCGAACGGGAAAAGTTTGCATAGCAATTTGTTAAAGGTTCACACGAGTACAAAGATTTTTTCTCTGTGATCGGGTTTGTTTTATATTAAAACAAAAATTCTGCAAATATGAGTACAGAATTAAACTTAATTTGCAAGATATAAGCTTTTGAACATCGGCATTCTCACCTGCTGCTCGGAAAGGAGAAAAGAACTAATAAGTACAACAGGAGAACTGTTACAGGACTGCGGTATTTATAGTAACGACTATGGCTGAGCTCAGCGATGATGCACCAGTCGAGTCAGAAACATTCTCTTCGAGCAGCTCTGAAGATGATAAAGCTGTTTTAGGAATTCAGCCATAGAGCTTCGAACCCTATGAAGCCTTATGAGCTGGCCCAAGCTTCTAATAAAGAAGTAAAACAAGATTTAGAATCACTATATTCTCTGTTCCTGGTACTTGGTGTCTTTTTGTGTGTTTTCTATCTTTATTTTCTGTTTGTCGTCAGTACTGTTGTTTATTCTTCTGTCCCTTGTGTTCTATCCATGTAGTCCATGTCTCTTCCCCGTTTTAAGCGCTAATAGCATGCTCTCTATGAGTGTCAATATGCGCTATACAAATCTTCATTTATTTTACTATATTATTATTTAAATCTTCAGTCGATAAACTGGTAATGAAGTCTCCGGATCTCTCATTGTCACCGGCTCCTAAACCACGCTGCTCTCTAACTCACCATTTTGTCCATCACTTGGTTACTATCATCATACTCTGAGTCACTGGCGTGTAGACTACCATGGGGTCAAATACATGACCCCGAAACACTGTCCTCCTAAGTAGGCCAGTCTCAGATACGACAGGTGTATTTGATATTTAATTGTCCATGTGTATTATTAACACATTTCAAATGTCTAAGATAAACTCCTGTAATTTTTTTATTTGCTAGACAGTTAATGTTCAACTATTAATGTTCAATGTATTTTTATTTAATGGAATGTACACTACAAACATTTTAGTTATTTATGGATTGTACATTACCGTTATTTAATGTATATTTGATGGATGGTAAGTTGTAACACCTTTTCAAAGGAAGGATCTAAGTTCAAGTTGCACTAAGTTCCCTGGTGTTTTATTAAAATGAGTGAAGTTTGAACACCTTTAGATAAACAAAATACAAACAATTACTTTGCTGACATAACAATTCCCAACACTTTGCATCTTTTCTAGATTACTAGTGCCATTATTTCTGTGCAATTTTTTAACCGCTCATATGCCTTTCATGGTGGAGGGGAAAGGAGGAAGCCGCAAGGTCGTATCTGTATAAAAAATGAATGGGTACAGGGGTGGGTGTAATTTATGATTGTGACCATTATCGTAATTCTAACAGCTATGAAAAGATCAGCAATAATGCATAGTTCAAATTTATAAATACTTATTTACTCTGTACTCTCAATTTCCTAATAAAAAGTTGAAGCCTATTAATGTTCTTACAGTTTCAAGAGTTTGCTTGCTTATGTCATTAACTGATGGCTCCGCAGATACTTCCAATGAGTCCTGAGGCAAAGCCATCTGGCTGTTGTCAGCTATCTCCATTACTTCGGTGTTTTATCTTTTATCAAGGAGTTGTGCACCGAGACAGTTTAGTTATTTATATCGCTTATAATTACATACTTGTACATTCATATCTGTTCACATTGGCTTTATATTTACATTACACTCATGTAAAGATGTGCATCTCTCTCTCTCACTCACACACACACACACACACACACACACACACACACACACACACACACACACACACACACACACACACACACACAGTCATTGATTTCACTGCGTGACTGTGACGGATCAACTATTGCAGACGAGACTGCTTACGTATCAAGTGACGTGCCAGGAGGCCCGTGTGACGTGTGTCGTTGTTACATCACTGGGGACCTGATGTGTCACAAGCAGAACTGCGTGACGCCGATGTGTGTGGGTCCCTACGTCACCATGGGTCACAAGTGCTGTTGGAGCTGCCCTCTGGGTAGGTAAACTCTCACTTTACTCAGTTGCTAGAGCTGCCTGATGGGTGACTGAGGAAAAGCTCAGGGTGACACGTTGCTTCCATTAGAGTTTATTTCTACAGTTTAATCAAATCGACATTTAGAACTTATTTCTATGGAGCAGTAAAACAAGGGAAATCACACATTTCCATAGTTCAAACAAAATTAAGATTTTTTTGGTTGTTGAATACAATCATTGAGAACATATCAAAACAAAATCAAGAATTATTTTTTATTTCCTTATGCGAATTTCAGGCTCGGAAAATTCTTGAACTAACCGCTTTCACCATGTCTTACACCTGGTGATCGCTCCCACGATGTCTTAGGGTTCGTGTGTACAGTCGCATGTCCTGCATGCTAACACCTCATAGTCAGTCAGGCTTCTAACTTTTTATAAGCATTCAGCTGAGTATCAGCTTAGCCTGACTATCCCCGCCGCTGCATACAGAGCTTGACAGTGTTTGATGATTGTGTGAAGTAGACAGGTGCACTATCTCAGCTTGGCTAGCAATTTCCATTAAAAGTTAACATCAAGCAAGCGAGCAAATGAAGAAGACTTCCTCCCCAAAGATTCGATCTTGTAGCGTAAATCTGGTGCAGGTTTGGTAAGTAAACATTGGTTCCTAATTAATTGATACTTGTCTGTCCTCATTTCAGGAAACAACTGCTTGTTGCCCTCAGGTGCTGTCCTGTATGCCGGGGAGAAGGTGGATCATGATGGCAAGACCTGCTTCTGTCCGCAGCAGAGCAAAAACATGTACGGCGTGCGACAACGACAACACTACACCGCCGTGTGCGTGCAGCACGTGTCGGGGATCAAGTTTGTGGACAAAGCCAACGGATAGTCACAGGAAGTCTGTGGGGGGCAAGGTTGACGAATGTTTAGGGTAATTCAACAGTGGTAATGCAAGAGCGACCAGTATCTAGGGTAATCTGCTTCTTCTACGACTTGATACACTGGCGAGAGTAGATTCTTATATTTTGAGACCTGGCCGAGTTCATAAACATGCTACGACATTTAAGCATGAAACCCTGCAGAGAAGGAATCGGGATGCAATGTTGGTTCTAGACACGTGAACAGCAGACAGTAAGCAGCACTAAAGGCACTCCAGCTTCAAAATTCACGATGTCCCGCTGCTGATGATCATAATGACTTTATGACAAGGAAGGCCGATGAAACGTCATCATTTTCGTGGTAATATGTGAGCTACCTGGGCCAGAGAATTGTGTCTAAACAAGACAGTGCAATATCAGGACATTGAAGACGCTGTGTCCGATGTCAGCAAAATTTATTAGTTAAGAACTACATGATTCCGCAGATTACTTTTCAGTATGTGTAGTAAGTTCTTTCTTAAAGCCACATGTTTGCTGTGTGTTCTTTGTATCTTGGGACTTGGGACTACTTGTAGTGTTTGAGTCATTGCAATTTGAGTAATGGCAAATTGAGTCAGTTCCTTTTTTGAAGAGTAACTGGTAAGATGTGTTCATCATCTCTGCTGCAGTGAATGACTACTTTTTACTCTTTGGCTGACATTTTCAGAAAAATGACTAGTTTTGATCTTTCAGTCAAGTCTTACACGAGTAGCATCTATTTTTTTCCTCTTCATGCAGTTGTAACGCGTGTAGTGGCTGTTACGAGTTTTTGTTTGTCGTGTATTCGTGTCATGCGACTATACTCTGTTAAAGACACACCCGAGTGTGAGCATTTTCTTCATTAAAGGTCAACACGAAGGCAACATTTTTTTTCTTTTTGATCGGGCCAAGTTCATTTTAAAATAATAATTCCCGAAATATGAGTATATCATTATGTTTAATTTTCAAAACATAAGCCTTCAAACATCGGCATTCTCACCTGTCAGTAGGAAAGCAGAAAAAATTACCAGACTGGAGAGTTCCATTGCATATATAAGTGCTATTTGTAACAGCAAGTGCAGCAAACCTATACATGTCTTCCAGTCAGATGAAGAAACATCGCTCAGATTGTCAAGAAGCGACTTTTTTTTGCATAGATCGCTACAGATTGGAACTTTATTTAGAAACTTGGACTCAAGTTAAATATATATATAGAGGTCCAAACCGAATTCACTCAACAGACTGGTAAGTAAATCGTCTCCAGATCAAAATTTAATCGGCAACAATCAGACATTGCAGTCTACCTTATATTATTATTGATTGTCTGTTACTAAGTGGGCACATTTGAGTTAATTTTTCCAGGTGTATTATCGTTAATAAAATGGAGTTTGTCGGAGATTAACTCCTGTAATTTTTATTCAATACATGGCTGGTTGTTTTATTTTATAGTTACAACGACTTTTTACTGTTAAAAATTTAATAATATAACATTATAAATATTTGATATATATTTATCTCTGTAAAAACATTTTTCCTCATTTAGCTGCATGCAAAATTTACTATTTACTTACTGATGCAAGTCATCAAGTGCTCCCGTTTAAGCTCCTCACCCATTTGTCCCCCTCAGTTTTTTTTTAGCTGTTTCGAGCTCGCACATCAATGGTGTTCTCACACTGGCAGTTGTTGTTAGCATTGAGCTGGATAATGATACGACTGATGATGATGTGTTTGTGACTGTCACGATTGTAGACCACGGTTGTAGACCAGACGGTGTAGAAACCGTCGATGTTGCATATCTGGTGCTTAATTTTTGTTTAAGCTTTTTACCAGCAGTCGTAGTTGGTTATAACAGCCCGAGTTTTGATTAGTTGGTTCTGCTGTAGGAAGAAAATCTTTTCGTTTTACTGAAAGTCCAAGACTTGGCTTTACTGTGTAAGTGACTGGATAACAATCGATTCTGAAATGTTTTGAGAAAATTCTTGAGTACGGTATGGGGACGAAGTTCGTATGGCATGTTTGAACAAAGCAATGATCTGTAGATACAGATGTCTGAAAAAAGGTAATCTTCTGGTGTTTGTAGCCAGTATCTTTAGGAAGTGACAATGAATACAAACTTCATCTGAGTGTCAGCAACAGTTGTGTCCTGGTCTGTTTTCTTTTAATGAAAATTGCATCTTTCCTCTTCTAATTCAACTCATGCTGACGACGCTAGTTTGAGATAAACCGCCCTTTCCTCACTTCCTGTTTTCTTGACAAATCCAGGATTGATTAAGAGAAAACCATTAACATAATATTTCTCGTTCCTCTTCGTCATAAAATACCCTGGTAGTACTGGTGTCAGCTATGTCTTCGGTCTAATAGGTCAATGAATTCAATAACATTTATATGCAAGCAACATTTATAATCCGTCTTTCAGACCCTTAATGTGTAAAAACTGCAATATCATGAGAATAGGAGTCAGATCGCTAGCCTGTCATTTCTTCTAACCGATAATTGTCGATAAGATGCTAACCGATAATTGTCGATAAGATGCTCGCCTGCGCAGCAAAAGAACAGGGGTGGGTGAGAGCCTCTTTCGCCTCTAGATTTTTATAAAAGTTAAAAAAGTTAATTCTACTTACAAAAGGGCACGGGTATCAAGGGCAGGGCTCGAACCCCGTTTCGAAGACGTCAGTGGAGTATGAAGTAGGGTCATGAGGCGTCGATGAAATGTTCTGAGATACGCCCCACTCGCACACGAGTGATCTCCCTGCAGTGACAGACAACGACAATGACCAGCTTTATTCATCCCAGTGGACAGTTATACTTGAGAAGTGTGCTTATTTACAACATTTACACAAATAAAGACAGAAGTAATGTTAGTTCGGGGGTGGGGGAGGGGGAAGGCTCAGTGACGTCACACGGAAAAACGAGGCTGATGCTGGGTTCAAAGGATTTCGGTGCCAGACTCTGTAGTCATCGATGATGATATCGTCTGAGGAAAACAGAGGCCCACCACAAGATCTAGTGATGGGTGGGACAGGTGACAAACACAACGCTGTCGGATAATCATTCCCGATTCTCATTCATCTGAATTAGGAGAGAATGCAAAAAGGCTTTACCTCCGTTAGATGAGGTTACAGCAGGTGTGATTCAGAGGCTGTGACGATGCACGTCTCACAAGTATAACCCTCGACCTCCGAGCGCTCGTTAGCGTAGAGATTTTCTAATTCCTGAGCGAAGTGAATAGAGAGAATAGTCTATTTAACTCTTGGTGCCCGCCTCTGGTAATGTAGTCATCTTCTTATTTAGCATGCAGTCTGTTGGTTTTGGTCCGACACGAACTGGCCCGTGACAAAATTGACAAAAGCCCAATGTGTGTATTTTACCGACACGTGTCAGTATGATCATACTATCATCATATTGGTTCATCTTGTAGTTTTGATACGTCAGCATTTTTCATTTTCGTTTAAATTCTTTTTTTTTTAATTTGCGATGTTGCCTTGTTTTTCTCTCCTGTGAAATTGAAATGCCTGCTGTTACGGACCTGGATTCTGTCCTGTGATGAGAGATTCAATACCCGAGGGCTTACCTCTGGCTTTGTTCAAGGTAAATCGGAAGTATGTGATGAGGTGAGACTTGATCGACTGAAAGTAGATGAGTCATTCTCACACACATTCACAAAGACAGATGTGTGGGTATATACGACATATACCCCCCCCCCCCAAAAAAAATAGATACATTATCTGAACTCGCACCCAGTGACCAGCAGGAAAGTTGTAATGCTAAGCCCCTGATGTATGAGGCATATACTCACACACACATTATGTACAAAAAGGAGAAGACATCTAAAGAATCTGAAGGAGCATTAAGTAAATTGGAGGCCAGAATAGCAGTGTTTACAGCTTCTCATGTTAAGGGAACCTAAAGCGCACACCGCCATTTGTAAATAATTAACAAGCTTCTATCGCCTTTTACGCCATGCCAACCCCTTCTTTCCACTTGTTTGGTTTTTTCCGACTTCTTCTCTGTTCTCTCTGTGTTTCCATTTCTTATACCTTTTTTCCCTCATCTTTCGTACAACATTCGCTAAGTGCATCGCACACTCTGCGTATTTTTTCTCATTGTCTGCTACATCCATCAGCGAAATTTTATCCCAAGGTCAGCACTAGCAAAGTGTTATGAGACAAGATTAAAGGAGTACTATAGTGCAATTTATTGTCAAGGAACTTTGCTTATTTTATAAAGTATTTTTAAAAATCTGAGTGAATAATCTCCCTCGGTTCTCAAGATACAAACCAACTAACATCCTCGCCTCGCACAAGAGGTGATTAAACCACCACTAACAATGGGGATACAGCAGGGAATGCATGCAACTAACAGGAAATCTGGGATCATCATATCTTAATAAGGGATTTCCGTGGCATTCCCTGACATCTCGGGCTTTAATCCGTTTGTGGATTCTAACTGTTGTATGCTTATATGAGCAAAACACATTGATTTAAAAAAAACGATTCCACTTTTGGGAGCCTTTAACTAAGTATCGATGTCTGGCCAGCGACTTGCCACGCAGTCCGTTCGTACGCATGCGCAAGCAATGTCTGATCGCGATTAAAATTTTTCCTCAGGATTTTCCTTTAAGTGAACTGCGTGGCGCGTTCACATCGCGGACCCCCAGGCCTGAAGGGACAAGTAGACCTCGCTCCAAACACACAGAGATCAGCAAGACAAGCAGGTACCCATCCCGGCATCTGAAGAAACATCCCACTGCCCTGCGACTCCCTGGCCTGTAGTATCTGGCATCATGTCGCAGATGAAGTTTGCTGCAGTGTTGTTGCTGCTGCTGTTGGCAGCCGCTCGTTGCTGCCACGCGGCGCCGACGGACCACAACGAACACGACGAGGAGGTTGAAGAGAAAGAACACGAGGAGGTGGACGAGGCAGTGCACCAGATGCACAACATCAAATGCACAGGAGTGTGTCCAGAAGTGGACTGCGTGAAGTCGATTAGCGTACCGGAAGTGTGTTGTCCAGTCTGCATGCAGCACAGTAAGTCAGTGACCCTCACAAATAAGTATTACTAATATTTCTGCGCTCGTGAAAAGTGTCTCGTATGACTTGATTGGTATTATTCCGTTGGCGTTTCAGACCTCTCTTGGCCGGCCATAACTTGGCCAAGCTTTTTCACCTGAGGTATGTTTCCTTGTTAAACTCCCAACTGATTTTATTGTCAGTTTTTGAACTGCCACGTGGTTTAGTCCATTCAGTAACTGACATGCGTGTGTCAGTGCATCGATACAGTGAGTCTTGCACTTGTTCATCTGTTGTATTCTTGATGTCCCTTCCTTAACATTTTTTTCCAACTGTAGCAAGAACTTTCGAGCGAAGGGAGAGATAAAGATTGTAGTCCTTAAAAACTGGCAGAAACGGTGTTTCATGTATTTAAAAAATACATCTCAATTTAATTTACGAAAAATAAATATCCCCATATTAAAAAATTGTTAATCCTTTCAACATTTACTGTTCTGTGTTCTTTGTCTTTTACTGAGTAAAGGCTTAATGATCTTTTTTTTGGTCACTGTGCGTATCGTCACCTGAAAAAAGTTCTCACCCATTCTAAATCAGTTGTTCAGTTAGAAATTCTCAGTCTTGTCAACAGAAAGGTCAGGACCAAGTTCATCCGAGTCCCTCTCTTCTGACTCTGCTGACTGTGCAACCGTCCGATGCCTGGCACCAGACTGTGCGACTCCTGTCAAGCCACCAGGCAGCTGCTGCTACGTGTGTCTGTAATCAGTTTGTGAGCATTGATTTCACTCTATTTTATGGGTCATCTGAGCTTTAGGCGTGACAAAGTTCGCCTCTGGCATACAGTCGGACTCACGATTGCTTAATCTTTATTTTACCTTAGCTGAACCTAAAACTAAATTAATGGACAAACAAAGGTTTTATGAGATTCATGTGATAATACTGGCCGTCTGTGTGCTGGTTTTTTTTTTTGCATCTTTTGTGTGTTTCAATGCGTTAATCTGGTCATCGGCGAAGAAAAAAATGTCTGATGGAGGGTGGGTGACGTTTGACAAATATTCTATTCACACCACGAATTTCGAACATTCTGGATGCACTGAAAATTTCTACCTTTTCTACATTTCTATAAGTTCCACATACAAGGTGTTTGTCAACATATTCCTGCAAAAAATTAATGCGATCTGAATTCATACTGACGGTCGTCAGGGTACTTTGTCCCGAAATCGCGGAAACTTTGATGACCGAGATCATCACTTTTGTCCAGTAGACGACGGAGGTCGTGGGTGAAAAATGGTTGTCTCACCGCTAATTTTATTGTTGTTGCTAGGAATCTCAGAAACACGAGCAGATTTACACGAATATAGAAATTTTGGTCGAAATTGAAAGACTTTGTCCAGTCGGACGACCGTTTGATTTCACTGAAACTCTTTTCTCTGTCGACGTGTTACATGCATAAGAACCAGATGAGCAGTTAGCTACCGTTTAACTACATTTATGGACACTCTATTCCACACACTTTCAAGAAATACACAAAAAACAAGAATAGTGAAATTAATTTTCTGAGCCATGACAAATTTGAGGAGTGGAACTTTTGTCACAGTCTCATATTCAAGGTGATAAGGTAATAAAACTGTAGGAGGTGTGTGCATACTCCTCTGAAGATGTGATGAATGGGCGACGTACATGTGTGGATGTCCAGCTGTGTCGTTGTCAACAGGAAAGTGTGTGCAATATTTTTTAATAGTTTTTATATGTTGTATATATATATATATATACCCACATGCACAATGCATTGATTGTTGTGTGTGTAAAGGTACATGCGTGTGGCTCCGCATGATTTCGTAAATCATCACGTGAGGTATACATGCACTTGAATTCCTTCAACCATTCTGTCCTGTTGTCTTTCTGCAGAGTGGTGCCAGGAGAAATGGAGTGTTTGACCTGAACAAGGAACATGATTTATCGATGTAGTAGACTCTTTCTTCCGTCTCTGACGAAACTTCCGCCTTCATTTCTTTTCCTTCACAAGATGGGGCCAACACTAAACCCAACAGGGCTCCAGCTAGACCCAACTTCAACACAACAGAGAACCAAGATAGCCCCAAGATCAGTCCGACAGAGAGCCAACATGGTCCCAACATCAGTCCAACAGAGAGCCAAGATGGTCCCAACATCAGCCCAACAGAGCCAAGATGGTCCCAACATCAGTCCAACAGAAAGCCAAGATGGTCCCAACTAGCCCAACAGAGCCAAGATGGTCCCAACATCAGTCCAACAGAAAGCCAAGATGGACGCAGTAGCGGTTGGCGAGTGGGTCAGCACCACCATAATGTCTGTCATGCTGTTAGCTCTACTGTATGTAACTCTTGTTTCACTTGCTGTCAAGATATCAGTAAAACTGACTTCAGTAAAAGGTGCAGTGTGTATCTCTCGTGAGCAGGGTGTGGCTGGGCGATGTTGCAGGGAGTAATCCACAATATGGCACGACGATAAATCTGGCATAGTGTTAAGGTCTTCTTGAGTGTACAAATGACGAAAGCATAGTAACGACGACGTTGTCGATGATGTTGATGATGACAATACGTGAACAGAAGATCACAAAGTATTGGGAGATATTCACACATAATTCAACAGGATCAAGTGATCAAAACATTACTGAACATAAACACATTCACACTCACTTAAACTGGATCAACTAAACACATGACAGAAAATACACTCATCCACAACAACTGAAAAACAACACTACTGAAAATAAACACTGCCACAAACATTTTTCTGAAAATACACATATTCACAATCACTTTTACAGGATTGACTGATAAACATTACTAAAAACAAACATTTCTGCAATCATTTAGACAGGATCACCAGATAAATAACATTATTCAAAGTGAGCGAGCTTCTGGTAAGAACACGTGCTCGCACTTGCTCACTGCTTCTTTGTGTGTGTGTGTGTGTGTGTGTGTGTGTGTGTGTGTGTGTGTTGTGTGTCTGTGTGTGTGTGTGTGTGTGTTACTGAGCAAATGTGAAACAAAGAAATGAAGAAGGAACAAACGAACAAAAACAAAGAAAAGAAAGAAAGAAATCGCTTGATGAGGTGACGTCGGAAGAAGGAAAAAAAGAAGACAAAAAACCCCCGTGTACGTACAGCTGTTCAACCACCTCTTTGCCCCTCACTTCCCCCCCCCACACACACACACTGCCCTCTACATGTGCACAGCAAGTGATTATTCCTCTCACTGTGTAGAAGGAGGCAGCCTGCACTTCAATAGACGCAATCTGTCGGCTTTCAATAAACGAGCTGCAGCAGTGATATGAATACAACAAAAATCTTATTTTCCCGACAGAATCTTTGCAAGAAAGCAATTAGTTGTGGCTGGCAAGACACCAGATGGCTGCGGGAGTGAGAAACAAGATGAAATGGCTTCATACTGATGGGGATTATAGACATGAGTGCAGACCTACCTCAGTGTCTTCTAGAAATTGCTTTGTGTGTGTGTGTGTGTGTGTGTGTGTGTGTGTGTGTGTGTGTGTGTGTGTGTGTTCACATATAAGGTTTCAAATAGGGGAGGCCGACTTATGCAAGGCAGGTGAGCAGAGAGCCAAAGACACGTGACAGCCAGTTCAGTTCAGGTCAGCCGCAACTATTTTGTTTCCCTCGTGAATTCCTCGCCATCTCACCACATCGGAGGTGAAGAGCGAGACTGACTGTGAGCTCGTTAGCACGTGAAGTGTGAATCTGATTACTGCATGAGGTCAGAAGATTGATGGGCAACATAGGTGTCAACCTTTTTCTTCTTGCTTAGTTTTGTTTTGTTGACAGGTAATATCCTTATTCATCTGGGAAAGAGTGAGTAAGTAAGCTTTCTTTCTGGCTCTGGTCACGAGGTCTTGATTTTGGTGTGTTTTCTGGTCTGGATGTCTGCCTTGGTTTTGTCGTCTTTTTCTTGCTGTGCTCGGACAGGCTATTGTATCTATCCCGTGATTCTATTGCACATTTAATAATATAGTGTGTGAGTGTGAGTGTGAGTGTGTGTGTGTGTGTGTGTGTGTGTGTGTGTGTGTGTGAGTGTGTGTGTGTGTGTTTGTGTGTGTGACCAGTATGTATGAGCTATGGTTTGGGTAGCCAGATCTCTCATCCCTCGTAACATTATAGAGGATTAACTACAACTACTGCTGTAACTGTCAGTTTGTTGATGCCTACCGCACGATTTTTTCTTTAAAAAAAACGAGAGGCATCCACTTACTTTCAAAATAAATCTTTATTCAAGTTCAGACCTCGAAAACCAGGTACAAGAAATGGAATACAAAAATAAACGCGACATGTTGTTAGGTGTGGGCATGCCGTGGTTGTCTTGAAGGCAAGTTTCCATATTTACAACAAGAAAGAAGGCAGAAGGTGTGTGTGCATTAATGGCTTTTGCATAAGGCGAAGACAATTTGTCATAATGGCGATGAGGTCGAGTCAGACAAGAGTACCTCAGGCTACAGACGCACGTACAAGTGCGTGTAGCAATGGTTTGTCGAGACTCGCTGAGGGATGCTCCATTAAATACTCTCTTATGTTGATTTGGCAGAATGAAGGCAGTCTCCCCTCTTCACTGCACGAAAAACGAGTGTTTATTTACAGAGGAAACACACGATTGTCATGCGTAAACATACTTTTGTCATAAAGAAAACACGCGTTGTGAGGTGTAAACACACGTTTGTCACGAGGAAGCGAGGGTTTGTCAGGAGTAAACACGATGTTTAGCATGATGAACCAAGAGGCTGGACATGCAGGCGCACTTCCGCACAGGGATTTCTTGCCACCCACTCCACCTACCTTGCTTCCCGTCTGTATGCTTGCACATAGACACAGACTCATGCACTCTCTCACAGCCACACCCCCCATGCTCTCTCTCTCTCTCTCACACACACACACACAGACAGACAGATACACACCGAGGGTCACACCCAGGCTCCCACACACAAACGCACACCCAGGCTCACACACAGACACACACCAAGGCTGCCACACCCACGCACGCACACACACACACACCATGCTCACACACACAGATACACACCGAGGTTTACACCCAGGATCACACAGATACACACCCAGGCTCCAACACCCAGGCTCACACGCACACACACACACCCAGGCTCCCACACCCATGCACACATACACACTATTATCACACACACAGATACACACCGAGGTTCACACCCAGGCTCACTCAGATACACACCCAGGCTCTCACACCCAGGCTCACACGCAGACACACACACACGGAGTCACACAGACACACACCGAGACTCACACACACAAACACACACCCAGGCTTACACACCCAGACTCATACCCAGGCTTGCTCTCTCTCTCTCTCTCTCTCTCACACACACACACAGAATCATGAGCATGCTTGTAATCTCCAACACAAATGAACCTTAACATATTTTGAACATTTCTGTCAGTGAGGCACTTTGTTGGATCTTACAAACCAATTTCTTAAAAAACATTTTTCTTGTCGTCACCGGCTCGAATATGACAAACTGTGCTTTCTGTCGGTGAAGAGTAAACTTTTGATGTCAGTATTTAAAAAAACTACTGCCGTTAAAAACTACTTGACTGCTTATTACATATTAGTTGATAGAACTTAAACACGACTTACTTTGTTTTTAATAGGCCATTAACCTGTGAAAAAGTACTGAATAAGATTATTATGTATTTAATAACATTATTATGTATTGAATAAAATTATTATGTATTGAATAACCTGTTAGGCCGTACACAGCTTGATGTTTGTATATCACAAGGAAAGCACGTGCCACTAAAGCTCTTTCTTCGTTCTATGACTGAAGTCTGTTACGTACGGTTCCAGACCTTCGTTGTACAAGGTTTTCTCTTCCTTTGTACTGTCTAAGCTTAACATCCCTCTTTCTCGCCAGCAGCTTCCAACTTCCCTTTAGGCCTCTCGCCCTTCGCTCTTCCCTCATCCTGCAGCTTCCCAAGAGGAAGTAACTGTCGCCGTTAATTACGGCCCTTGAAGCCCCTACTAGGCTTTTACTATACATGTCTTGTGGTGGTCCCGATATGCATTTTGTTTATGTCCCTTTTCTCCCTCGAACTCGTTTGCCTTGGAGACGGGAAGTGTCTGTCTGGCATTTAATTATTCAACCCTCTCGGCTGTAAACTTTCCTTGTGCGAAAATATCTTTTGTCTGCACTTCTTGCCTGCGACAACACTGAATGTTAGAATGTTTCCCACGAGGACGATGCCAAGCTAAGACTTATATCAAAGTTAATGTTCTCATAATGTACACCACAATCAGTTGAAATTTCTCCTTTTTGCGATTTCCGTGAATGTGCGACTGACTACAAGTAAATATTTCAGCGGGGTAAAAACCTGGCGCAAAAATTATTCAACTTCGTGTCGTTGACTTACAGAGAAAATGAGAATATAAGGGAGTTTCATCTGCTCACTTCGTTGTCGGACTAATGATTATTTTTTTTTAATCTTGAAAATGTTTTTGAAAAGTCATGATTTGTATCTATGGTCATTATAACCGTGTTGTTAGTGTGTTCCGAGGCAGCAGCTACAGAAAAAATGTCTTGCCTCTGAAGTTTCTTAAAACAGGCGGAACTTAAGTATTTCTCAGATCACATGTAATCTGAGATTAAACCTAAGGTGATGCTGCTGGAAAGACTGAATACAAAATACATGCCACACATTCATTACAAATTATTCTATGACTTCATTGCAGTTTCTCTTTTTGAACTTTCCCTGCATTGAACTTTCATCTTCATTCTCCAAAACACATCTTCATCTTCCATCTGATTCGCGCTTACTGCCCACCCGTTCTTTGACCCCTAATTTTTCTCTTTCCTAGAAACAACAGTCACTGGTAAATAGTGGGAAGAAAAGAGATGAATACATACATACATCCAGACATACAGGAAATGGTACACCCATCTGCCATCGTTTTTTTTCTGATATCGGGACTATTTCACACAGCATCATATCGTATGTTCTTTTTTCAATCTCAGCGTTTTTTTTAGAAATCTTGAGAAAAGATTGCTCACTCAAAACCAGTTTCAAAAAAGAAGAAGCAGATGAGTCCATACAAAGACTCGGATAACAGAAATACTGTGATCTTCGCCAACAATCTTCACTAAGAAAGAAAGAGGGAACGGATCATGTGATTGACTGATAAACATAAAAAGTATGGACGGATTGAAGCAACTCTCCTGTAAACTGTATAACAGATTCTTTGCAAAATAAAGGCACAGAAAGTAAATGTTCGCTAAAGAATCGCAAATCAAAAACAAACAAAACTTTGTTGTCGTATTTCACGTCAAACAACAGGAAGATGTTTGAAAATCCACTCACAAGGCACACCCAAACTCCACACTAAAAACACACACTGGTCGTTAGAAGATCACTGCACAAAATCAACGGTAGAGTGAACACTAGTCTCCCTCAGTTTCTGGCTTGGACACTGGTGAAGATGGTATCAAAGGTCCCGTGCATAGACTAAGGAAAACAAACACCACTCGGATGATTAAATGTCTTTGGCCACTGGGACCAACTCAGAGACAGTTCAGTTGATACCCCGCCCACCTGAAATAGTCTTCAGTTCCAAGATGATGTTGGAGACACGAGTGAAAGCTTGTTTCTTCAAATATCGCAAGATAAGAACAGTATGTTGTGATTGACAAGCTTGCACACTGATCCAGATTTTGTTCGAACTGAGACAGTGGTAATGTCCTGAGGGTGTGTCAGTCGAGATACAAGTGACGATGTGGCAGTCGTAGACACATTACCACAATGCTCACAGGGTGGGACCGATCCCCACCACGAGTCGATCTTCAAAGAATCCCTTTGAACAGGTTTTAGATATATTGAAGAGCATCAGCAGCTGTTCTCGGCTGGAAGTGGATAACAACCAAGCAGGTCTGTTGCCACCAAAGCAGTTTGTATCCTACACGACTGTTGATATCCGTGTTGATATCTGTGTTGATATCCGTGTTGCTACAGTCTTTGCCCGTCATCCACCAGGTTGTGTCCTCGCTTAGCTATTTTTGTGTGTGTAAATGATCGCACTGATCGCTAAGCCAAACAAAATGTCTTCTAATGTCTTCCACTTTGAGTGCCGTAGATACCAGATGATGTGTAGCAGCAGACAGACCTGCATCTGTAACAAGACAAAGTGACATTTGATAACTTTCCCTCGCATCAATGATTTGAAACAATTTGATAAACACAGAGTGTGATAACATCCTTACGTACAGTAGACAGACGATACAAGTCCGTACTGTAAACAACAGGTGACTTAGTACAGGTATTATAGCAACACGTGTGAAGGGGGAATGTAACCTAGTGTGGGTAAGAAAGTCTTGCCTAGACACAGAAGAGTAGGTACAACTTACTAGTTGCACAACTTTATGTAGAGATGGCAACGTTGCCCAGAAGCAAACCAAAGCAGAATGTTGTCACGACCACCGCGCAGTGTATCAGTCACTCAATCCTTTCAACACATACACGGAGCCTGACAAACACGTGTTCTTTCACACAAATTAACAGAAAAGAATGATTTGTCTAACGAATCTCTCTGCTTTACTAACTATAAATAAAAAGAAGAGAACAAGGAAAATACACAAATGAAAAAGTCAGTTGTTAACCGATTCGTACACCTAGATTATTTTAAAATAAGAAAATTCCTACCATTGGCGTCTTCCCTTTCTGAATATATATATATATATAAGAATGCCTAAAGCCCTACTCAACAAATTCGCTCTAAATAATTCCTACTCACCCTACTCCACTAATTCTTCTTTCTAATCCCTACCCTATACTCTGTTTCTCTTCCTCCTTGCTCGCGCTCTCCCTCACGTCATTTCTTTTATTTTTTACATCATTCACACACGTCTTCCGAACAACTGACGTCATTCAAGCTCTCTCGTTCTTCCAAACTAGTCCTTATAAAATGTCAGCTGAATCAAACAATACAGCAAATAACTATGATACCTGACAAATGTAAAGCTCGATGTGTCCATCACTAATAGCAACACATGCTTCGAAACAAGTCATTTGGAAATGTTATCTTGCTGGAGAGGTCAACTAGATTAAAATCCATATTTTCCCCATTGAACCAACCCTTCCCCCAAGTTTCAACAGAAGTAACAACAGACAAACGAGCACGTGAAACGCGAGAAACAAAGAATCGTCAGATTGTTCTGCACTATTTTCTAACAATGACAGTGAGAGAAACAAAGAATCGTCAGATTGTTCTGCACTATTCTCTAACAATGACAGAGAGAAACAAAGAATCGTCAGATTGTTCTGCACTATTCTCTAACAATGACAGTGAGAGAAACAAAGAATCGTCAGATTGTTCTGCACTATTCTCTAACAATGACAGAGAGAAACAAAGAATCGTCAGATTGTTCTGCACTATTCTCTAACAATGACAGAGAGAAACAAAGAATCGTCAGATTGTTCTGCACTATTCTCTAACAATGACAGTGAGAGAAACAAAGAATCCTCAGCTTGTTCTGGACTATTCTCTAACAATGACAGTGAGAGAAACAAAGAATCGTCAGATTGTTCTGGACTATTCTCTAACAATGACAGTGAGAGAAACAAAGAATCGTCAGATTGTTCTGGACTATTCTCTAACAATGACAGTGAGAGAAACAAAGAATCGTCAGATTGTTCTGGACTATTCTCTAACAATGACAGGGAGAGAAACAAAGAATCCTCAGATTATTCTGGACTATTCTCTAACAATGACAGTGAGAGAAACAAAGAATCCTCAGATTGTTCTGGACTATTCTCTAACAATGACAGTGAGAGAAACAAAGAATCGTCAGATTGTTCTGGACTATTCTCTAACAATGACAGTGAGAGAAACAAAGAATCCTCAGATTGTTCTGGACTATTCTCTAACAATGACAGTGAGAGAAACAAAGAATCGTCAGATTGTTCTGGACTATTCTCTAACAATGACAGGGAGAGAAACAAAGAATCCTCAGATTATTCTGGACTATTCTCTAACAATGACAGTGAGAGAAACAAAGAATCCTCAGATTGTTCTGGACTATTCTCTAACAATGACAGTGAGAGAAACAAAGAATCGTCAGATTGTTCTGGACTATTCTCTAACAATGACAGTGAGAGAAACAAAGAATCTCAGATTGTTCTGGACTATTCTCTAACAATGACAGTGAGAGAAACAAAGAATCGTCAGATTGTTCTGGACTATTCTCTAACAATGACAGTGAGAGAAACAAAGAATCGTCAGATTGTTCTGGACTATTCTCTAACAATGACAGTGAGAGAAACAAAGAATCGTCAGATTGTTCTGGACTATTCTCTAACAATGACAGTGAGAGAAACAAAGAATCGTCAGATTGTTCTGGACTATTCTCTAACAATGACAGTGAGAGAAACAAAGAATCGTCAGATTATTCTGGACTATTCTCTAACAATGACAGTGAGAGAAACAAAGAATTGTCAGATTGTTCTGGACTATTCTCTAACAATGACAGTGAGAGAAACAAAGAATCGTCAGCTTGTTCTGGACTATTCTCTAACAATGACAGTGAGAGAAACAAAGAATCGTCAGATTATTCTGGACTATTCTCTAACAATGACAGTGAGAGAAACAAAGAATCGTCAGATTAATCTGGACTATTCTCTAACAATGACAGTGAGAGAAACAAAGAATCCTCAGATTGTTCTGGACTATTCTCTAACAATGACAGTGAGAGAAACAAAGAATCGTCAGATTGTTCTGGACTATTCTCTAACAATGACAGTGAGAGAAACAAAGAATCGTCAGATTAATCTGGACTATTCTCTAACAATGACAGTGAGAGAAACAAAGAATCGTCAGATTGTTCTGGACTATTCTCTAACAATGACAGTGAGAGAAACAAAGAATCGTCAGATTGTTCTGGACTATTCTCTAACAATGACAGTGAGAGAAACAAAGAATCGTCAGATTGTTCTGGACTATTCTCTAACAATGACAGTGAGAGAAACAAAGAATCCTCAGATTGTTCTGGACTATTCTCTAACAATGACAGTGAGAGAAACAAAGAATCCTCAGATTGTTCTGGACTATTCTCTAACAATGACAGTGAGAGAAACAAAGAATCCTCAGATTGTTCTGGACTATTCTCTAACAATGACAGTGAGAGAAACAGAAAGAATCGTCAGCTTAGGTCGGAGGTGACTAACCGGGACAATGAGAGGAAATGTCAGTGAGCAATGAGTTGGACGAGAAGGTAATGGTCATAATGACAACGATATTACTTTCTCAGTCAAAACAACTTCGAGAAGAGCCCCTCTGTTGTCGTGTGTCAATAAACATCCAATCGAGAGTCTGCTAGATGGTCACGCGCTTCATCTTCATCACGCGCAGTGATGCCCTCGTGATCTGAAGGGCCTTCACCCTGCTCTCTTTACTGCCCTTCGTTGTTAAAATACCCTGGTTGGTAAACGAGAGAGCTACTCTACAAACGGGTACAAATGTTTCGTATCGCCGGGTCGCTGCATCTCGAGATCTCAAGGTCGGGGTTGGGATGGGGTGGGATGGTGGGGTGGGGGGGGGAGAAAGTGGTCACCCTTCACACGTGACGACTCGCAGAGAATTTTACTCTGGCATCTGGACAATTATGGTTCCTCGCTTGCTAAGGCTTATCCTCCTTGAACATCAAAACAGGGTACACACATACACTGAGTGCCACGTACCCTTCACGGCCCCGGGTTTGTCAGATAAACCGCGATGGCCGCCAGAGGGTTAAAATAATTGCACGGCGTGGGGCTTGTCAGGCAAGAATGATGAAGTCAGATTTGATGATGAAAAGCCTGGCACATATTTATGTATGCTGCTGATGCTATCGCCCAGCACCAGGCTCACTAGCAATGTCCCGTCAGCCCACGAGACATACTTCGCCTCCTCCAATCAAAGAAACACCGAAATGTTCTTTCTTCCTTCCCTACTTCATCGTGTGGTGCGCGTGCGTCAATTTATGTACGTGCAAAGACCATGCCTCCTTTTTTCTTTCTCTCTCTCTGTCCGCGCCTGCGTGTGAGTGTATTTCTGTACAGTGAAAGTCCCGAAGACTCAAAGTGTAAACAGGACAGAAAATGCGATGTGGAGATGTCGAGAGCTGGTGTTGATGTCAGACTTCAGTGACCAGACATCTTAGGTAGATGTGATGGTGGCGGTGCTTCATTAGCAGGTCTGTGATTTATGGCTAAACTTTAGCCCTCGTTAGTTTCCCTACCGCAAAAAAAAAAAAAAAAAATGAGAACGTCTGTCCGACATCTCGCCTGTCTCCCCAAGACTTCTGCTTCAAAGACATTCTAGTCCTGATATGTTAGAAAATAACTCATTCTCACTCGTTACAAACCCCTCCCTCCATACCTCCACCCCATCTGTCTATACCTAATAGTACAGCGACACACACACACACACACACACACACACACACACACACACACACACACACACACAGAGGGAGTGAGAGACAGAGACAAAGAGAGAGAGACTGTTCTTTCACGCACGTGTGCACGTCCTCATTCTGCTCGCCTTGAAATATCATTTTGTAAATTGTTGGTGTAAAAAACCTCGATCTTGACTGACCTGTTTAATTCACCGTCCATTCAGCAAAGATTTTCCACAAAATGTGAAAAGGAAGGACAAAGAGAGGGAGAGAGAGAGATCGGCAGTGGGAAAGAAATGAGGAGACGATAACTAAGAAGTCTGTGTATTTAAATGTATGTACATTAGCCATGTAGTCTGCATATTAAAAAAAACTGGTTATCAACTAAAATTTGGTTTTAAATCAGTCCATAAAATCAAATCCTTACAAAGTGTAAAGAAACTGTGCTTATTATTATTATATATATATATATAAAAGGTAAAAAGGTAAAGGTCATCCCATAACCTGTTCAGGTGGTAGGGGAGTGAGGTGTTAGAGACCCAACTTTTCTCGGGGCCAGCTTTTACATGAGGGTGGTGCCAATCTCCTCTCCCTCGCTGCCTTACCTTCCCCAACCCTCTATGGAGTCAGGTACCCATTCCCGTCAGCTGGGTCGACTGGGGGGAAGTTTGCTGCGCTTGTCGGGAATTGAACCAGCGTGTTCTCGGTTCGGACGCCAGCGCTCTAACCACTCGGCCATCCGCTTCCCGTATATATAGCAGCATCGGTATGTCAACTCCATTTTACGATTTAATTTTGCACGCCCTGTGAGAAAAGACTGTTACCTCTCTGCTCAGTAAATATGGAAGAAGTTCACGTACTGATTATTATGTAAATAAAAACAAGAGAAGGTAGCCGAAATAAACTCCAACAGCTTGTAAGACCAACAAAACAAGTTCACTAAAATAATTACCACAATCCCATTTTCTTACTGGTGAAGTTCACCTACTGGACGACGAGTGCACGTGTGTAGCGAGCTGTGTAAGTCCTGGTGGGGCAGTGGGGGCAGTGGGGGCACAGGAGGTACCTCACAACTCACCTCCTCATTTTAGGATTAGTGTCAGACCTGATGCTGATGTCGGAGAAAACAAGGTGTGAGTCAGTCGTGTCTTGAAGCTTACAGCACAGCCTCCGATGGACTGACGATCAAGACAAACGAGTCAACGGAAGCGCTCTCAGCCCTAACTTAATTAGCGGAGTTGTCTGCCCTGCTTGCTTACTGCCGGAAGTAAACAAGAAAACAACTTGAAGAGGTCGCAAGAGGGTCACGTGGAGATGGGGGGGGGGGTTACCTCGCAGGTTCTCAACAAACTTGCTCTTGCACTGAAGAAACTGCTCGTAGGAATCATAGTATGGAGCTGCTTGCTTCTCGTCCTCAGAAAGCTTTTATATGATTAAACAACTGAGAGAGAGCAAAGATCAAACAAGCATTTTCGTTAATGAGCTCCATTAACAGCCCTGACTCTTTACATTTAAAAAAATCTGTCACAAAAGTATAAATATGTTGTCCGAGTCTGTAAGATGTTGTAACAGCCTATAACAATCTTGTCACACACTCTACAGATTTTCCCGCCTGCTGTAACATGGAGAGGATTTTTTTTTAATTTTTACGCCAAGCCAGCAACTAAGGCTATATCACGGCAAGGCAGCCAGCCAGCCCTGTAAACAGATGCCACATGCAGAGAAAGAACAGCGTGCCCGAGACGAGAACTGAACCCAGGACAGCCAACCTTAACCGTTGCGCCACCGGACCGCAACAACATGAAGAGGAGATCACTTGGACTAAATAGTAAACTCTTCATCTCGTTAGGCTCCCCTGTGATCATCATTGCCTGGAACTTTTTTTTTTGTTCGTCTGAAAAACAAGATTGTATTACTAACAGTTCCTGTTTGTTTAGACATTTAGCTCTCTCTCTCTCTCTCTCTCACACACACACACACACACACACACACACACACACTTGTGTCTGGGAAAGTCAAAAGCTTGCATCTCTCATCTGACTCCCGTAGTTTAACTTCTCGTCAGTTAAAAACCAATTAAAATAATGTCGTCGTTACATTTTATTGATAGCCCAACTCTCTAAACACAAAAGACAAAAGACAGGAACAGCCGAGTTGTCAGCCGAGCAGTGCACGAACACATCGCCGTCACCTTCGTCACAGACATTCCGATAATCACACATCTGTAGGAGGTACACGACAGCTCACCACCCAGTCCTGTATCCTCCCATATGATACCGGTGTTTGCCGACTTTATTTTCACGTTTGAATGCTTTTTTATTTTTGTTTAGAAAGAAGAAAACGATATATAAAGATATATTTGCATAATTTATGTAATGTTTGTGTCTGTTAATGTTTGTGTCTGTTTTATGTGAATGGCGGTTGAAGGTTACTCGTAAAGGGCACGACACGCACGCACGCACGCACGCACGCACACACACACATTGTTAACAATTATTGTGTACCTGTCAGTAAATCAGAGAAAAAGAACAGCGTTTCTCAAAAGTCAGTGAAGCGTATCGGACAGTTGAACTCACATCGGCCTTCACCTTAGCTCCTGCTATGACAATAATGCACGTGTTTGAAAGCAATGTCAAGAAAATATATCGTCTCATGGGACTGTATTTTCTTAGCCTTAATGCAAGTTATAGTTCGTGCCACTACAGCTCGCGATCCCCCCCCCCCCCCAGGGACCCACTTCCCTCCCGCCCGCCTGTTTTCGTCTGGGAGAGAAAGTTGTCGAGAAGAGATTATCTCTGTCAGTTGTTGCAGCCGTGGTAGGGAGGCTAAGCAGGCGGCGATGGCGGGGGATCTGTTGTTGACAAGTTTTGACAAGTCCAGTGATGCGATACACTCAGCCTCTGAAGCAGCCATCTTGTGTGCGGTAGGTTGAGCTGGAGGCTCACGCGAGTTATGGCCATGACTTTGTTACCCCCGAGACTTCAGACAACACCATGGCATGAGTAAACCCCACCATAGCAGTATGTTCTTTTGTGTTTATGTTTGTTTAAAAAAACAAAATAACCTTAAAAAAAGCATCGAAACACTCGGCGCTTGAGGTTGAGGTGCGAGAGTCAGTCATCAAGAAAGGCGAGAAAGCGAGTAAGTGTGGCACGTGCACTGAAGACCACTCACAGCGGAAAACATTTTCTCCTTTGTCTCCTCACTCACTCCACCTGGCGGTCTGTGTGTGTGTGTGTGTGTGTGTGTGTGTGTGTGTGTGTGTGTGTATTGTACTTGTGTTTAGAGGTGCGAGTGTTCTCATTCTGCTCCTTAGGGTTCATTACCAAACGTTGAAGGTAGAAAGCGCTACAGACCGTGTAGGAGAAACAGCTTTTAGGCAAAGGAACCATCTCCTCCATAATCATATCATAAACACACCCAACACACACACCACACACACAACACACACACACACACACCACACACACACACCACACACAGAGGATTCCTATTTGTATGTGCGCGCGTGTGTGTGTGTGTGTGTGTTGGTGTGCATGCTCGTATATCTCGGTGTGTGTGTACGTGTATACACCGCTGTGTGTGAACGTGTTGTAGATACTAGCGCTTGTTTCTGATTATTTCTCTGTGCCTCTTTGTGTTAACGGGAATTCCACAAGACAACAAAGACAACAACTTACACCGCTACTTGAATTTGACAAATGTTCAGACGCCGACACTGAAAATGTCGCAGCAAGTGTCAACGTCTCCTACAACACAAACAACACCAGCAACACACGAGACACAAGAAAGTGTCACCAAGTTGAAATCTCATTTGTAATGTTTTCTTCAACATTTTTTGTAGCAAAGAGTATCAGGCTGCTGCCTGCGGGACATCGTCATACGGTGCTTGCAGTACTCAGCCATATAAAGACGACAACAAACAGTATCAAACAGTATCAAACAGCCTCAAACAATATCAAACAGCCTCAAACAACCTCAAACAGTATCAGACAACACATAAAAATTGCCAACAGGATGAAAGACTACCAATCAGCAGTCATTTCAGTCATCTGTGTGTACTGGCTGTGGGCTGGGGAGGGAAGAGAATGTTTGACGAGTACAGCAGCTCTCTTCACATTTACTTGTAGTGAGCGGCAGCAAAGAGCTGAGGCCAGCATCACCATCACCATCACCAACATCAATAACCTGAGCGCCGACAATCTCAAGCACGAGGCCCTCGACGAAGGGGTTACCTGCAGCCAGACGGTGGTGTCGGCTAAACCCGGGACTTGCTATAATTGAGGGTTAAACAGGGAGCCAGAGCTGCCTCCACCGCCACAAAAGCGCCGCTGAGATCAAAACACAAGTCAAGCCATGCAATGACAGGGCCACGACTGGGGGAGAGGAAATGGCGGGTATGTGAGCGGAGTTTATAGCCACACATCTCGTGGCTATGAGAGGGGAGGGAGAGGGGAGATAGCCTCTCAAAATTTCTTTTCTGCGAGCTCCACCTCACACGCACACACATACATACACACACGCACACACAACACGCTTGGCGCTCACCATAGAGTCGTTGCTCACACACACACATACGCACACACACACACACACACACACACACACACGCGCGCGCGCGCACGCATGCATGTTCTCGCTTGCAGACTGACTGGTTGGTGCAAGTGGCAGGTTTCTCACGACAATACTGGCCGTCAGTGGTTAGCTGTCGTGAGAAAAAAAAATATTGGCGCCCTGACCTTAACCTGTTCCTCCCATTTCCTTTTCTTCTAATCACTTTATCTGTCAAAGCCTCACACGCAGACTCTCAGGATTGAGTCCAAGAGAAAAGGAACAAGCCTCGCATTTCTCTACCTTTTTTTCCCACGGGTGAGTGAGTCTCTTGCCAATCCATGAAGCCCACTGCAAACACCTGACGATGGGCCAACCACCCCATTCTCCCTCCCCCCACTAACTCCACCCCCACACCTCCATCTACTGCTCCATTCCCACTCCCCGCTCCACCCGAGTGCGCTACCCGCTGTGCCTAAAATAGCCGCCAGTAACCAGTGGGGGACACCCACAAGCTTCCGTGACTCGGTCCCCCCCTCTCCTCCTCTCCCTTAAGTTTGGGTGGCTACACAATTCAACCAATTAATTGTTGATTAGAGCATCGCGTTGCTAAGCACAGCAAGAAATCAACAGAAACAAACTGTTTGTGGTCAAGTCGTGGGTGGAAGACGCGGGGAATTTGTGCATAAAAAATCTACCTCATTTACTTTGTTCTGGAGAACAGTTCAAGCGGTGGCATCCAGTCCTTAGCCTGATAATAAAGATCTCACTTTGTGTACAGCAGTCACTACAATGACCACCACACCCGACAGACAATGCCGCCGGAAAGATTGCATCCCATCCTAGAGGGTCAAAAGTCACACTCCATTCAACACGTGACGACGACGACGACATTGATGATGGAAGGAATTGCCGACATGCTTGTAAGCCCCACCCATCCCCCTGGCAGTTATATTCACTGCTTTGGCAACCCTGCAAAGTCTCTTTCATGGGAGCGAGTGTCTTCCCTTGCAGCAGCCACACGTGGTGTCTGAACTGTCGGGGTGGGACCTGTTAGTCAGTTAGTGGGACTATACCGGGCAGAGTAAACTGTCGTCATCCTTACTGTCACGTGACACAGACTTACCCTGCCTCCCCGTACCTCGCTATTTTCTAAGGTTTCAAATCCGCTTACCTCCCTGATTCCAGCAAATGACATCAAGGTTCGCTTTGACTGAGATTTTTTCAACGACGTTTCCCTTTACAAAGATGGCGAAGATAAACATGCACCTGATCCTTGAAAAAAAAAAACCCTTCTATGGTGAGTCACATTCCCCTTCTCCCAGCTTCAGCGGAGGAAACTTATGAGCATGGCACAGAGGTAGAGAGACGATAGGGAGGACACAAGCCAACCCAGTGAGTGGAGCCAGTCTACTCCAGTAAGAGTTCTGTCAGGTCGAGAACAGTACTGTTCGTATCTTTCCAACTAAATCGCATTTAGTCTGCATGGGGGGAAACTTATCAGAAGGGGGATCCCTCCAATAAATTATCGAGCAGTGAAAAGTTTTTGCGTGTCCATAACAACGATCACTATCTACGGGTAGCTGATTTACCCAGCTTGGATAGCATGGCAGGCTGGGTAGACGTGCTTCATGAACACAACCCCAAGATTCTAATCGTTCGGAGGGTAGGAGGGGGGGGGTGCTCGTATTTTTTTTTGTGTGCCAAAGACGATGTCGTCTGCCAGAAAGTGACCCCTGCGACTTGCGGTGACCCCCGTGACTTGTTGTGACCCCATTTCTGGGTCGCGTGCAGGTCGCAGTGTTCGCTGGCTGACGTCGGCGGACCAAGGGGCACCCAGCAGCTGACCCCCCTCTACGCTCCTGCCAAACGCGCGCGCCACAGGGTGCAAATGGGCGTGGCCTGTGGCCGGCCCGTGCACCCGGGCTGATGATGATGTATTCTTCGCGCATGCGCCGTACTGCGTTTCGCTGTATGGCGCTTCCTGTCTGCACTTGTTGGTTTATGGGACGATTAGCGGTGCTCTTCGATTCGACACTTTTAGGCTTCTTTCTCTCTCTCTCGCTTCCATCCCACCCTTCTCTCTCTCTTTCTCTACTCCCTCAACTTAGGTGTAGCCAGCGATGGTGTCCGTAGAGAACATGAAGCTATCGTGTGAATTGTACCCCGGGTGTAACCATGCTGCCATCAGCACGTGGTCACTCCTCCCACAAATGAGCAATAGTTGAACGAGCTCGGAGTTGATGAAAGCACTTAGGAGAAGGTGGAAAGAAAGGAAAAGAAACTACAAGCGGCTGTACAAAAATACGAACAGACTTCTTGTGGGAGGTTCTCAGATGCTTCATCCACATCGAGTTTTCACTTCTTTAAGGCGCATCATGTTTGTACCCAGAAGTGCAAGACACTGTGTTTGTCGAATGGCATCCCAACCTCCCCCCAAAAAAGAACAAAACAAAAATTCAGGCCAGTGTTTTGTTTACAGTACAGAAGTAGAAAGCAAATGTTTTAGTTTTTGCTTGTTTGTTTACTGTTCAACCTGCAGTCCGGGTGCAGCAACAAAATTTCCACAAAACTCTGCGCCCATGAATCAGAAAAACAACAATGGTCCTCAGCTTCTGACAAGATAACCTAATAAACACCTCCCCCTGTTTTATGATTAAATTACATAAAAAATAGCAACACTGGAACGAGCTTAGCTACGGATGATGTGGCTCTGTACGTGGGTGGTGGGTGGGGAGAAGGAGGCCTGGGCTACGTGTGTAGTGTGAACAGTGAACAACCCCCCCCCCGCCCGGCCGCCTGTGTTTTAACGACTTTCACTTACAAAAACCAAACTTTCCCACAAAATGTCACGAAAAGACTAAGAAACTGAACAGCGGCAGTGCAGTGTATGTAACAGAAAAAGTGAGTGAAATCACCGCAGTTCCAGCCCGGAACTTCCAACGTTGGCCGCTAGATGGCTCTGTCCACACCGGATCCTCAATGGTCCACGACTCAGACTGGAGAGGTTCGAGCCTCGCTTATTCTTTTTTCTCTCACCCCAGTACTTGGAATCTCCTGCCTGTCTCTTTATGAAAATACCAACTAATCGGTCTACCCTGACTTGTTCACCTTCTCTTCTCTGCGTTCCTTCATGTTGCTGGCGATGTTCACTGTGCATGTGTCATGTATGTATGAAGGTTGGCCTGGTGGTGATGTCCTTTTTCTGTCATACGGCGACCCCCACTCTTACACCACGTGGCACTGCTTTTCCAAACTGGACTAAATAATTTCTGTAGTGAGAGGCAGACACTTCACATGCCGTGAAATACGATTGTATCGCTGTTTTAGCGCTGTCTCCCCTTTCTCTCAACCGTCATACCCCCCCCCCCCTGTACCTCTCTACCCCGAGTTAACCCGACTGGCAAACCGAGCGAGGGCGCTCCTCGACTTCCGCCACTGGCCTCGCCTGAAAGAGTCGGCGCATCCACTTCCCGGCTCTTGGAAACTCCTCCCGCCCGCTCCCCCCCCCCATCCTGTCGATGGCACTGGCTCTTGAAGGCCCTTGGGTGTAACAAGGCCGCTCCGTGCCACTACACGCCTCTTCACGCGGGTCAGCACAGACTTGTCTGTAGTCTGGGGGTGTGGGGGTGGTGAGGGTGAGCACATCTAACAGAACACCTTCACCTACTGTAACTCCTACATTATCTCACTTTCTGCTTGATCTACCCCGTATATTCACTAACATGCTCCCTGCTCTCGTGCACCATTGCTCAGTCTCCACAGCAGCATGCAGATGCCGGTTGTCCTCAGGTAGCATTGTTGTGTAGAGACTGGTTGTTTACAGGTAGCATGTTTATCTAGTGTTGACATTGTTGTGTAGAGACTGGTTGTTTACAGGTAGCATGTTTATCTAGTGTTGACATTGTTGTGTAGAGACTGGTTGTTTACAAGTAGCATGTTTATCTAGTGTTGACATTGTTGTGTAGAGACTGGTTGTTTACAAGTAGCATGTTTATCTAGTGTTGACATTGTTGTGTAGAGACTGGTTGTTTACAGATAGCATGTTTACCTAGTGTTTACAATATTGTGTAGTTGCCGGTTGTTTACAGGTAGCATGTTTACTTAGTGTTTACATTATTGTGTAGTTGCCGGTTGTTTACAGGTAGCATGTTTACCTAGTGTTTACATTATTGTGTAGTTGCCGGTTTTTTACAGGTAGCATGTTTACCTAGTGTTTACATTGTTGTGTATTTGCATGATAATGCGTTTTAGCTAAAGATAGCGCGTGGTTGGTACCAAGACCACGGGTAAAGGGTCTCCTAGCCTTATAGCTGTACTGGAAGTGGTTCACCGTGTGTAGGAAGACATTTGAAGGCAGAGTCTGACTCTGTCCTCTCGTCATCTCTGTCTCCCCTGATAAATCAGCAACCCATTCTCGCTACGATGGAAACAAACTTACCACCAGGGTAGGCTGCCTGCCCGCACACCTACTCTTATCAAAATACCACTAAATAATCAGCAATCTTACATTTCATCTACAAGTTTGTATCAAGTGATAAACACAGTCAAGATTACTACAACATTGCTACAAGTCTTCAGACAGCTTGACCACAACATTAAAGACAACCTGACTACAAACCTTCTTATGGCCGCCTGGCCTCAACTTTCGAAATTCATTATTTGATTTACACTTTGCTGCGACCTTTCACCAAGCACCAGAAACAATGTCTTTCCTTCCTTTCCTAGTTTAAGCGCATCGTTCTTTGTACTTAATATATTGAACACTAGAGCAGAAATAATAATAATGATAATAATAAATGCAAAATTTGTAAAGCGCACACTCACCCTCCTAAGGACCATGCTCTTAGTGATTAAGAAAAGAATGAGACCTGAGCGTAACATACCTTTGGGTTACATCTTGTATTGAAAATATTTACTGATGCTAAATGTCGCTGGTTGAGGTTGAGAGAATGAACTATCTTGAACTATCCTCGAGTGTTAGGTTGACGGGAACCTGGATGTTTATAGATTTGTTAAAATATGTATATTCACACCTATACTTGCTAAACCCGTGACAAGACTATCCTCTCATTAGCCTTCAAATACTGAGTAATACTCGTGATACTGGATACAACAACAAACTCTCCCAGACTTCCCCACCCCGCCCCCCTGCGGCTAAATGTAGGGAATGGATCCTACATCTGTGTGTGTGTGTGTGTGTGTGTGTGTGTGTGTGTGTGTGTGTGATAGCCACAGCTACACGACTTGCAACTGAAGACTAAGGCCAGAAGCAATTCACTATCGTTTAGTCATGCTGGTAATTCGACAAAAAAACTAAACTAATAGAAATAAAATGATGGGTAGGGGGTGATGAAGGTTCGAGGTATCATCAAACGGCAGGCGACTGCCACCCGAAACACATTTTACGATCGGAATGCTTGCTACTCCTGCGGAACCGGCTTCAATAGAGCAAGTCTGCTTCCAAGATTTTCCGGATGACAGCTCCAGAGCATAGGTAGACCATCTCGCTTGGTCTTAGCGCACCAGCATGCACGTGGAATGAAGCCGTCAGGCCGACTCCAGATAGGGAAAGAAAGAAAGAAAGAAAGAAAGAAGAAAGAAAGAAAGAAAGAAAGAAAGAAAGAAAGAAAGAAAGAAAGAAAAAACACATTTTTTGCCTGAAGAAGTAAACTGGTCAGCCTACTGGAAAGATGTCGACATTCAAACTGGTCAGTCTGTGTCCACAGTCGCTCTGATAAACTGACAGTAAATGAGTATTCCACACTTTCCCCCTTTCTCTCGTTCACAAACTCTCTCTCTCTCTATTTCACACACACATACACACACACAGGTATACACACACAAACACACCCTCTTACACACTCACACAGGCACGCACACAAACACACCCTCTCTCTCTCTCTCTCACACACACACACTCACACAGGCAGGCACACAAACACACACAAACACCCCTCTCTCTCTCATACACACACACTCACACAGGCAGGCACACAAACACACACAAACACCCCTCTCTCTCTCTCTCTCACACACACACACACTCACACAGGCACGCACACCTGGGTAGGGGTGGAGAGGCGGAAGGTAGGACGGGTGTTATTTTCTGGGGTGGGAATGAGAAGGGGGGGGGGACGAAGCAGGAGGAGCTACCCGCTGTCAGCTGGATGTCTGAGGCTGGTCGACACGACACCAGAGAAACCACAGGCAGTGAGTGGTACAGCGGGCACAACTGCGAAGCCATCCATCATGTCTCACGCGCAGTTTTAATTCCGCGACGACACCGGCGACTGCTGGACCGCACCACGTGCCTGCGCGTGCGTTGCGCGCGAACCTGAAGTAGACAAGCCTATCAATCATCGGCAAAAACCACCTCCCACCCCCCTCGCTTCTCCGACTCCCAATCTTCCAGCCTCTTGGAAATGGCGGCTCGGCAGGGAAGGAAATGGAAAATACCACAATGGCGATTTCACCACAAATTCGTATTTTACGGCAGTGTCGTCTGCTACTCAGGGAAGAGGGGGGGGGGACTTTTAGCTCTCTGACTCCCGGCACATTACTTCTCGACCTGAAAAACGATTTGAAGCGATTTACACAAGTTTGGTGGGTTTTGAGGAAAAGTGGGGGTTGGGGGTGGGGAATAATTGTTGTGAAGACCTGGATTTAGCAACTGCTGTCCGGAGAAATACTTCTTTGAACAAACGCACTATTAGTGTGTGTGTGTGTGTCTGTGTCTGCAAACTGAAAGTTTTCTCATTTGTCCTGGGATCAGGGAGTTATTTTCAAGCAGGTCCCATTGCTTTCTGTGTCTCACGTGAATGTCTTGAGTCTTTTACTTCTCACTGACCACCGTCCATCGTCTCTTACCCAGTCTTCAAAGTTTTCTATCTTGGTCGTGATGGTGCGTGATACAAGTACTCAAATAATAATAATAATAATAATAATAATAATAATAATAATAAGACATTTTCTGACGGCGTGTAACTGCTGCTGACTTCATGAACTTGTCAGGCTCACTTGTAATAACCGTTACAAAACCATGTTTGTCTCCCTTTAAAATCTTTGAAAGAGAATACATTTGCTGTTCTTCCTCTGCAATAGCCCTTATATACTCATTACTGCAATTCAAAACAGATCGTTTAAAAAAAAACCCAATGAATTTACCCTAAAGTGTATTTGTATAAAAAAATGTATATGTATGTTACTATAGATTAGTGTGTAATAATAATACTAATAATAATATATGCCATCATAAATCATTAGAAACGGGATGTTGAGATTGTAAGCGGTGACTAATTGAATGGAATTAATTATCCTACGATCCCTCTTTCCCTCTCAATCTAGGGTAGAGGAGGTCAGACATGTAACCCCTTTCCCAACCTTTGAACTTGAAAATTAGTCTCAGGCAGTGAAGTAGCCCTCGTGATTAAAAACAAAAAGAAGAAGAAAATCATTCGGTGTGTCATGAATGGGCCTCGCAAAAAAAATTAATAGAAAAGGACTCACTAATCATTAAAACTCAGAGAAGAAAGAAACTCAGACAAGAAAGAAACTCAGACAAGAAAGTCTTAGAAAGCTAAAGCTGATCTTCGCGATTTCGCCTCCCTGTAGTAAAACTAGTATTATTTAATTAATGATTTGAGTTAAACAAGGATATATATATATAAATAAAACAAACATTATTCTCATTATCCTCATTTATAATGCATGAGGACGAAATACTGTCCTCGCCCCTCCTTTTACTGTGTGCAAGTAGTTCCCGGCGGTATGTCGTTAACAGACGGCACTATGTCACCCCCTCCCCCCCCCCGCTTACAGAAAATATCTTTTGCTCAAACCCCCGATTCCAAAAACAGCTTCGAGAAATTTTTGCAGCCAAAGGTCACCTGTCGTCACGGTCTCACTGGGTACTCACCTTAGGTCAAGCAGGACTCCTCGGTGTGATAAAGGGTGAGTGGTCGGGTGGGGGGGGGCGAGTGGTCAGTGTCCGGCCATGGAGGTCCAGGCGCCCTCCATGCGCCACACGGAGAAGGCGTAGGACAGGCGTTCGCTGGCCACGTAGCTGCACGAGCTGCCCAACTTGCCGTCCGGTTGGTCGGAGCGCAGCACCTGGTAGAGGAAGTCGATGTAGCGGGTGGCCAGCTTGAGGGTCTGGATCTTGCTCAGCTTGTCCGAGGGGAGGGTCGGGATGATCTGCCGCAGCTGCGCGAAAGCCTCGTTCAGGGACTGCGTGCGCTGACGCTCGCGGACGTTGGCCATGACTCGCTGGTTCTGCAGGTCTTGGAAGCTCTGCAGCTTTTTCGTCTTCTTCTTGCCTGTCGTCCCCGCCGTCCCCGCGCCTCCTTCCTTGATCCCCCCACTGCCGGAAGTGGAGCCGTCCGCGCTGCACGATCCGTTGTTGGCGCTGCTGCTGCCCTCGCCAATGGAGCTGCCCTGGCTGCTGGAGGAGTCCTGGCACTCGTCGTCGTCGGAGCAGCCGATCACGGTCAGAGGTCGCTTCCTGCTGGTTGGTGGTGTGACCTGGTGCTGATGGTGGTGAAGGTGGGAGTGCTGCTGTCCTGTCATTGGCGCCCCGGCCAGTTGGTTGTCGTCTTCACTGTCAGTTTCCTCGACTTTCACGTCAATCTCCAGGCGGGAAGCGTCCGCGTTGTTGTTGCCGCTGTGTTGGTGATGATGATGGTGGTGGTGGTGGTTGTAGCGCTGGCTGTGTTGAGCTGTGTGATGGTGGTGGTGGTGATGGAGATGGTGGGGGTGGTGGCTGAAGCTAAACGACTCGCTGTGGTCCGAACTATGGTTGCTGTCGGTGTCGGTGGTAGGATGAGAACCGTCACTGCCCAGTACCCCCTGCGTCTCGGGTATCATGGTCACGTGACACGGTCCCAACTCAGGCGAATTGTCTGGTGCGGGAGGACAACAACAGTGTAGTGTTACAGGGCTGTTGCTTCTACATGATTGTCAGCAAAGACAAACAACAGAAAAGCAAGCAAGAAAAACAAACAAAACCGAGTCTGTTTATGTTCACTGGACTCAAAGGCTCCTGTTGACGAGCTCATCATACAGCTACAAGCAGAAAAATACAACCTCAGTCATCTTTCTAGAAAGAAAAAAGCATGAATAAAAAAGTTACAATAATAATTATTTGAATTAAAATATAGGCAATTTATTACTAGACATGAAGTAGTTAGAAAAGCCAGCATTGACATAAACACGTCGACTAAACTATAAAGACTCAGGTCAGGTAGTACAGTTGCCAGGTAAATCAGGTAGCCAGGTAGTAGTATAGTTGCCAGGTAGTCAGGTAGCAGAAGCTCATCACTCTGGGGCTCAGTTGACTAAGAAAGGGCAGTGAGGGGATGTAAGCTGATAAATTTTATATGTCCTGCCCTCGACACCATAATCCACTGGCAGTTCTCTCTCTCTCTCTCTCTCTCTCTCTCACACACACACACACAGATGAGAGAAAGAGATGGAGGAACAAGTAGTGGAACTGTTTCCTTTTACATTCAAGCACGTGAGTGATAGGAGGTAAACACTCGCAGCCAGAATATTGAAAGAACACAAAGACCTCTTTAGATGAGATAGACAGAGCGGGTAAGAGGGACAGGAGGGTAGAAAACAAAAGGGGACAGGCGGGAGAGGAAAAAATAAACAACCTCTCTTTCCTAGGAAATCTTACTCAGTGATGCTCATTATCCCCAAAAGGCACGCACTTAACATTTCAAAGAAAATAAAACTAAACAACGAGAAACAAAGCAGTATAAAAGAGAGAATAAACATCAGAAACACACAATCAAGTGAACAAGAAGACAAGGAAAGTTATCCTGGAGGTAAACTGAGCGAAAGGAAATGAGAAATTCTGGTAAGAGGAGCAAGGAGGCTGGCGGCTGTGTGTAGCGGTGCTCAGTGCAGAAACATTCCAGTTTGGTGGACTAAAAGGAGTGGAGGGTGAGGGTTTTTTTTTTCTTCCTTCAAGACATCCTGTCGTGTTTCCTCCGAACCCTCATAAACTTTGTACGCACTGGCGCAGTCGGCGGGCAAGCGGGGTTAAAACAGGGCGCGGAAGTGAGTGAATGAGGGAAGGGGGGAGGGAGGGAGGGAGGGGGAAGGAGGAGGGTGAGAGGGAGGAGGCCAGGAGACAGTGACCCGACTTCTCAGAGTTGGACTGAAATGGCTGCAGCACTGACTGGGAGACTCCAGCCTTCAGATGATGGCACGAGGGAGGCCCCCCCCCCCCCCCCCGGCGCATTTATTTACGGCCTCATTCGCAAAGTGTGCACCTGTTATGGTAGTCACGAGAGAAAACCTCGACAGTGAAATCAGCATAAATTGAGTTCTGTCATTTTAAAAGAAACGGACGACACTCTTAGAAAATTTGAGGGTTAGAGTGTATTGCTATGTGCAATAATGGTGGTAATGATGATGATGATGAGGATCTTCTTCCCTGCGTGCGATAAAAGTTTTCACTTCCGGCTGGAATGAGATATTACATTTATGTTTGTCTGTTTGCTTGTTTTTTGCTTCTTTCTTTTTTTGGTGTGTATCCTGGTGTAGCAGGATGATAAACTGAGGTAATGCCACATGTGGTGAAAACTACACACGGTGCACCTCAGACAACATTTCCTGGAGTGTCGTGGGGTTGTTTGTGTATCAGGCGAGGCCCACAGTCCAAACCCACAGACAGACTCACCTCCTCCTGTTGCCCACACTGACCTCATCGGGACTAAGTGGCAATGAGCCTCTTTCTTCTCACAGCCACACCTTTAAGGATTGTTCAACATCACAGACATCTGTCATCGCAAGATCTGCGGATTTTTGTTTTTGTCTCTCCATCCGGTGACGAATAAAGGTCCTTCTCTCATTTAAAAAAATTGTTTTAGTCTTTCAGCATCTCTGGTGAGTATCCTGTGGGCACACTTATAGGGCCATTGATGCTTTTTTTCAAGATTCTTTCTTCCATACACGATATTTTTGGGGAAAGAGTAAGAAGGATTGTACCCTGAATGAATGTTCATCTACCTAATATAAGAAGTCTTTATTTCACAATGATAGACAACTAACAAGAAAGGGTTCGCCTCATATCTATGAAGAATGTCTAATGAGCTAAAAAATTTATGTTTGTCTATTGATTCTTTGTTGTAAATGATATCTGGTTATCTTCGTTTGCTTTGTTCAATTTATTTTGATGTTTTAGTTGAGATGTTAAGGTAAGCACTGTTTCTAATAGGACAGGGAGGGTCCACACTCCGTCTTTTCCGACCTGTAGGACAGATCCATCTTGGTTGCACATAATCGCAAATATTTGTATACTCTTGTGGCCAACAGCACAAAATACACTTGGACACACTGCATCATCATCTGCATGATATCTACGATTTCTACTTCTCTATGAACAGAAATATAGGAAACCTTCGGGAATCCCCCCCCCCCCCCATGATGATTGATCATTGGTACTGACTTTGATGTCTTGACAGCTTGGTATACCTCTTACATCTATCTATCTATCTATCTATCTATCTATCTATCTATCTATCTATCTATCTATCTATCTATCTATCTATCTATCTATCTATGAGCCAGGAAGGTAGCTGGCATGACAAAGCATGATATCTTTCATTTACCTCTAGCAGGTAAAAGGCGAAGTCAATATCTCTACTTCCTACAAATCAATCGCCTGTCATAACTGAGCTCAAATATTGATGTTAGAGGATACATAGACCATGGCAGACTGTGCAGCTAGTCACTTATTTTGTGCTTTTCGGTTGAACTATTTGACGGTGAAATCATCTTTGACAACTACTTTATATTTAAACAGACTCATTATATAAGAAGAAATGTAGACATGTTTCCTTGGAAACCAGTAAAGTAGGTTAATTTGAAATTTATGGCCACAAAAAATCATTAACCAAAATTCCTAAGAGGTTAGGTATCAACTAGCTTACAGTATCTTGTACATAGATACTTGTAGTCTCAACATTAACTGGTTCTCGGCTTTTGTGAGGTTTTTCTCTTCTTGTACAATAAGCTTGCGAGTGTTAATAGAAGGAAACATTCCTGAGATGGGGGATGCGAAATTTTTCCAAGTTGGGACCCACAAACTCTATGCACACCTGTGTTATTTTATAGAATGCACTGATAACTGTCTGTATCACACAACACCAGTCGCCTGAATGTTCTTCACTACAAGTTGTCAGCCCGCATGGCGCACAAATATCATCTCATCTCATGTTTACAGTCCATCAATATCCATATTGTTAGACTACAACATCTTAAAACATCAGTAGTACCAGCTGTTGTTATGATAACACAATACTTAGCCTCATTTAAAGTGTGGGTAACATAAACATCATCGTGTGCTCAGCGTATACAGTAAATCGTATCGATTGTGCGAGACACAACAATGTTTATTTATGTAAACTGTAAGCCATGTAAACTAGTATTTCATTTCTTACATTTAAAAAAAATATTTCTGCACTTTATTGAAGTCTAAGAATAAACTGATTTTGCAGTTGTGAGGTCGACGAAAGTTTAGCTCCGTATCATGTCTCGTTTAAAGTTGAGCGACATCTTGAAGGAAGTGTACATCACAGGACTGGTGTGACGGTGAATGGACACAGACATGGCCCTGACACATAGGTCACGTGGTGGATACGTCAGTCAGTGACAACAACGATAAACTATCACCTGGCAGTGCCAAGACTTTCTTAGTGAGGAACTGGTATCGCATCACAACTCACTACCTTCACAAGCACTGCTCAACATTACAACTCACTACTATACAAACAAATGTCACACCATTACAACTCACTGCTTCACAAACACGTCACAACATTACAACTCAATGCTTCACAAACACGTCACAACATTACAACTCACTGCTACACAAATACACGTCACAACATTACAACTCACTGCTTCACAAACACACGTCACAACATTACAACTCACTGCTTCACAAACACACGTCACAACATTACAACTCACTGCTTCACAAACACGTCACAACATTACAACTCACTGCTACACAAATACACGTCTCAACATTACAACTCACTGCTTCACAAACACACGTCACAACATTACAACTCACTGCTTCACAAACACACGTCACAACATTACAACTCACTGCTTCACAAACACACGTCACAACATTACAACTCACAACTTCACAAACACGTCACAACATTACAACTCACTGCTACACAAATACACGTCACAACATTACAACTCACTGCTTCACAAACACACGTCACAACATTACAACTCACTACTTCACAAACACACGTCACAACATCCAAACTCACTACAAACACGTCACAACATCCAAACTCACCACAAACATGTCACAACATCCAAACTCACTACAAACACGTCACAACATCCAAATTCACCACAAACATGTCACAACATCCAAACTCACTACAAACACGTCACAACATCCAAATTCACCACAAACATCTCACAACATCCAAACTCACTACAAACACGTCACAACATCCAAACTCACTACAAACACGTCACAACATCCAAATTCACCACAAACATGTCACAACATCCAAACTCACCACAAACATGTCACAACATCCAAACTCACTACAAACACGTCACAACATTCAAACTACATTCTTCACAAACAAACGTAACACCATCCCGTAACACCATCCCAAAAGCAGGCAAGAGCACAAAACAAACTGGTGACCTACATGATAACAAAAGACAGACTAATGCGCGCACGCAAACACACACACACACAGACACACACACACACACACACGCGCGCACGCTCGCACGCACGCACACACTGTTCACGACGACAGTCTCGCCTGCTGACAACACTTACATCAGTGCTTGCTGGTCTTCTTGAAACTTGGCGAGAGTCGCAAAGTCCCGACACAGCCTTGTCCAAGGGTTGTGTCTGCTTTAAGCTACAGCCATGCCGCACGAGGTCGACACCTTTCTGTACGACGACCACAACATCGGCCTCAGCCCAGCATCCTGTCTCTCTACCCGGTAAACAAACTGCACACAAACACACAGACCTGCTGCACGTACAGAACAGTCAAGACCACAAGCACGAAGCTACTCCTCGAGTCTGGTCACTGCAACTGTTGTACACAAGAATGTGGGCAGGTGAGAGCCGGGTGGACCTGCCACTAGGAGAGGGGTTAACGGACGATCAACAGCTGATGGAAGTCACTCGGCAAGTCCGCTCATTTCTCACTCAGCAGCGTGAGGCAGCCAGAGACTTGCTGGCGGGCCTCGCCAGGAGGAGGGTACAGTAAGTGGACGTGAGCTCACGCCAAGACGTATATACAAGGCGAGCGCTCGCTCCACACGGACGCGCAAAGCACGCGCTCACGTGGCAAGGGACTCGGAACGCACAGGTCTACACGAGCTTGACGGCGAAGGAGGGAGAGAGAGAGAGAGAAAGAAGCGGATGGGGGGGGGGTTGAAGCAGAACCAAGCTGCTGCCGCCGTCTACAGTGTTACTACAATACAGAGACATCGAGCTCTACACGGATGTCTTTCCAACAAAACTTTAACGATAGTTGTTTGATGAGCAGTGAGATGCTTCTCACCACCACCACCGCCACCACCGCCACCACCACCACCACCACCATGATGATCACGAAGAAGAAGAAGAAAGACAAACCCATCCACTTATCCAGAACACAAAAGAAAAAACTATGAAAAGACATTTCGCTGCGAATGCCATCGGAGAGTAGCAGAGGTGAGAGTTAGTTGTCAGTCAGCACAAGCACCCACTCACTTCCTCCCGCTGTTGCCTTCTGGCCCGCACTTCAGCCATCAGACGCACTTGAGACAAAGAAAACACAACAAACAAACAAACCATGACTTCTTCCTTACACCTTTGCAGGTGCGAGAAGCCTGAGGTCTTGTGTGCTGGTAAGGTGTGAGCGCTGTAGACTGTGATTACAGACATTATCGCCGTGACATAACCTGTCTACCTGTCTATCCACAAGACATAAATTTATATCTGCCTGTCAACCTGTCTACCCACAAGACATAAGTTTTTACCTACCTGTCTACCCACAAATAACCAAAGTATGTAGTTGCGTTTGTAGACTTTCTTCATCTAGCATCAAGACGACGACGACGACGACGATGATGATGATGATGATGATCTATTCACCACCCACCCCATCCCCAACTCACATCTACCCACCTAACCCACCCCTCCACACATACACTACAAGATGTAACTGAGGTTTCTGCTGGTCGTCAGTGTAGTTACGGGTGATGAACCTTTCTGGGAGCTAAAAATACTGCGCACGTTCTGCAGGTAAGATGGCGGAAACAAGCAACTGCTAAACATTGTGACTAACCACGCTGTGACTAAAGACAGCCCTGCAAGGACCGGACACAGCAAACGCCTCGCAAAGTCAGGCCGACAGTGAGGCCGCCAAAAGCTGGGCGAGGACAGAAAGCAATGGTAGCGAGATACTTAGCCAGCCATTAACTCCACCCCGCGCCCGTGTTATCGCGCCGCTCCAAGGAAAACAAGGAGCAGGAAAACTAGCAGTAACGGTAAATTTTGTGGAAAAATACTCTTCCATCGGGGGGGGGGGGGGGTAGAAGCCCTAAACCCGCTGTCGAAGCGAGAGGCCTTGCGGAAGACCCGTCGACAAGAAGGAGCTGCGTCCCTTTGATGGGCGGTAATCGAGCTGATAACGGGCAGATAACCACCGACGGGGTAAAAAGGGTTGAAGCTGTGGGGTTGGCGCAAGGCCGGGGAATCAAGTGAGCGGGAGGGCACGGGAGGGCGCGGCGAGGGTCGATGACAGTTGTTACGTTAATACACGGCGTGAGATAAGGCTAGTGATTGACGGCAGTTTGTCGCAAGTTGGGGGGTTGGGGGTGGGGGAGGAGGGGACTTCTGCTGTCGCCGATAAATAATTTCCTGGAAACAAACAAATGCTACTCATTGGGCGCTCGCTGCTCAAGGGACGAGAGCGACAGTTTGGAGAAAGTATGTCGGGAGAGGGAGAGGGAAGTGGGAGAGAAGAGGTGGACATCTCAGAGACGATGACCAATGGATGCAAAACATAGAACAGATCGAACAAACAAACAAATGACAAAACGAACAAACAACATATAGAACACAAAAAGAAGTAAACAAAGAGTAGAAAAAACAAAGCAAATAAACGGACGAAACACACACACACACACACACACACACACACACACACACACACACACACACACACTCTTTCTCTCACAGGATCCACAGAGGATGAAACCCACCTTTTGTTTCACTGCCCACAGTAAATAACATCCGCCCTAGGCTTCTCCATATAAACAAAACAAACTGGTTATTGAAATTCTGACATGTAAAAATGTAAACAATATCAAGCAATTAGCTTGGTTCTTATTCAAGTGTTTCAGTTTAAGAAGTATTAAAACCACAATTGATATATAAAACAAATGTCACCCTGTGTAATACCTATAGAACCCCATTGTAACGCTTTCTCTTAAGTGTACAGATATATATATATATATATGAATGTTTGTGCCTGCACGTGAATGAGAGTATAAGTATGTGTGAATGCAGAGAAACGAGATTCACCTCGTGATATTGACAGTAATGGCCAGATGTCAATAAAGAGTTCAAGTTCTCTCACTAACAAACAAACAAACAAACAAACAAACAATCAAATGAAATAAGCAGAGAATGAACAAACACACATACGCGCAGGAACAAACGAAGAAACTAGAGCACGCTTTCTGACACATTAATAAAAAACACAAATAAAGAGACAAACAAGGAAGGAAAGAAGAAGAAAGAGGATGAAGACAGACAGCGGTCTACAGCAGGTTATGAAGACATTCAGCACAAACGCTGATGCTCGTCCAGCCATTAAATTGTTTTACAAAATCACAGATTTCGCTCTGTTTTCGTCCCGAAATTCTCCAGCTCATCCATGCAGACTTTGTTTTGTTTTGTTAACCAAGCTTAACTGCAGCTCTGTGTAGTTGCCAAGCTTTGGAGGTGATCCTATTCTTGCCACAACCATGATCTCACCAACTTGTACTAAGCGGGCTTAACTCGACCAGATCCTCCCTTGAGAGCTGAAGGAGGAAACGGCGGCTGGCACAGCAGCAGCAGCAGCAGCAGCAGCAGCAGCAGCAGCAGCAGCAGCAGCAGCAGCAGCAGCAAGTCTTCAGTGGGAGGCGAGACTAGAATTTTAATGCAAAGAGACCAGGCAAAGCACGTGAAACTCGTGCACCCACGGGAACCGATCACAAATAGCTGACAACACGCTGGCAAATTGACACGATAATCTTCAGTCTCGGCCTTGTTTACGCAACAGACAGTGCGAAACAGAGAGGGAACAGCCCAGGTGATGGAGCAGACACTCACTGGGCTGAGGAGGAGTGTCCGGCCCGACAAGGGGCAGCAATCATGTTTCGACTCTAGCTTGTCTCCCTTGAGCATCGCTACTCCTTGGGGAAGAGACGACGCGCCAGGTTTTCTAGTTTTTTTTTATCCTTCTTCTTAAATTATGACCCTACCTGAGAAACTCCCACTGTTTTCGTTAATACATATACATTCTGGTTAATACATATACATTCTCAATAATACATATACATTCTCGTTAATACATATACATTCTCAATAATACATATACATTCTGGATAATACATATACATTCTCGTTAATACATATATATTCTCGTTAATACATATATATTCTCAAGGTGTATGGTTAAGACTGAGTGTTCAAATAATTTTGATGACGTAAAAATACTTCACAGTATCTGACGCCATCATATAGAAGCATGTACAGTGGTCTGCAAAGCAGTGAGAGGCTTTTGGTTCACATCTCGTCTCGGGATACTCTCCGTATGTGACAAATGTTCGTTTTTCTCTCTATCCTTCCATAGCGCGAAATTACCTCAAAGTGGAACCTTTTCCTATTGAACAAACGAACGAACGAACGAACCTACCTACCTACCTACCTACCTACCTACATACCTACCTACCTACCTACCTAGCAACTCAACCTCTTCCCTGCTAACTGTCATGTTCTTTAATAATAATAATAATGATGTTGGCTTGTATAGCGCCATATCCGGGCCTGTGGACAGCTCAAGGCGCTGACGTCAAAATAAGATGACGACAAAATGTGGGTGTGTAATGGGCCGTCTCCTCTACGTCACAGGGCAGCGTGACACACAGCAAGAACACAGTCCTCAGCACAAATATCCAACATGTCATACAATCCGGATACACTCCATACAACAAATATCACACATGTCATACAAGCCGGAATACACTCCATACAACAAATATCACACATGTCATACAAGCCGGAATACACTCCATACAACAAATATCCAACATGTCATACAAGCCGGAATACACTCCATACAACAAATATCCAACATGTCATACAAGCCGGAATACACTCCATACAACAAATATCACACATGTCATACAAGCCGGAATACACTCCATACAAATATCAACATGTCATACAAGCCGGAATACACTCCATACAACAAATATCCAACATGTCATACAAGCCGGAATACACTCCATACAACAAATATCCAACATGTCATACAAGCCGGAATACACTCCATACAACAAATATCCAACATGTCATACAAGCCGGAATACACTCCATACAACAAATATCCAACATGTCATACAAGCCGGAATACACTCCATACAACAAATATCCAACATGTCATACAAGCCGGAATACACTCCATACAACAAATATCCAACATGTCATACAAGCCGGAATACACTCCATACAACAAATATCACACATGTCATACAAGCCGGAATACACTCCATACAACAAATATCCAACATGTCATACAAGCCGGAATACACTCCATACAACAAATATCCAACATGTCATACAAGCCGGAATACACTCCATACAACAAATATCCAACATGTCATACAAGCCGGAATACACTCCATACAACAAATATCCCACATGTCATACAAGCCGGAATACACTCCATACAACAAATATCAACATGTCATACAGCCATACACTCCATACAACAAATATCACATGTCATACACTCCATACAACAAATATCAAACATGTCATATACTCCATACAACAAATATCACACATGTCATACACATACAACATACAACAAATATCCAACATGTCATACAAGCCGGAATACAACAAACATCCAACATGTCATACAAGCCGGAATACACTCCATCAATATCAACATGTCATACAAGCAACATGGGAATACACTCCATACAACAAATATCACACATGTCATACAAGCCGGAATACACTCCATACAACAAATATCACACATGTCATACAAGCCGGAATACACTCCATACAACAAATATCCAACATGTCATACAAGCCGGAATACACTCCATACAACAAATATCCAACATGTCATACAAGCCGGAATACACTCCATACAACAAATATCCAACATGTCATACAAGCCGGAATACACTCCATACAACAAATATCACACATGTCATACAAGCCGGAATACACTCCATACAACACATATCACACATGTCATACACTCCATACAACAAATATCCAACATGTCATACACTCCATACAACAAATATCACACATGTCATACAAGCCGGAATACACTCCATACAACAAATATCCAACATGTCATACAAACCGGAATACACTCCATGCAACAAATATTAAACATGTCATACAAGCCGGAATACACTCCATACAACAAATATCACACATGTCATACACTCCATACAACAAATATCACACATGTCATACAAGGCGGAATACACTCCATACAACAAATATCACACATGTCATACACTCCATACAACAAATATCACACATGTCATACACTCCATGCAACAAATATCACACATGTCATACAAGGCGGAATACACTCCATACAACAAATATCCAACATGTCATACAAGCCGGAATACACTCCATACAACAAATATCCAACATGTCATACAAGGCGGAATACACTCCATACAACAAATATCCAACATGTCATACAAGCCGGAATACACTCCATACAACAAATATCACACATGTCATACAAGCCGGAATACACTCCATACAACAAATATCAAACATGTCATTCACTCCATACAACAAATATCCAACATGTCATACACTCCATACAACAAATATCACACATGTCATACACTCAATACAACAAATATCCAACATGTCATACACTCCATACAACAAATATCACACATGTCATACACTTCATACAACAAATATCAAACATGTCATACACTCCATACAACAAATATCACACATGTCATACACTCCATACAACAAATATCACATGTCATACACTCCATACAACAAATATCCCACATGTCATACACTCCATACAACAAATATCCAACATGTCATACAAGCCGGAATACACTCCATACAACAAATATCACACATGTCATACAAGCCGGAATACACTCCATACAACAAATATCACACATGTCATACAAGCCGGAATACACTCCATACAACAAAAATCACACATGTCATACAAGCCGGAATACACTCCATACAACAAATATCACACATGTCATACAAGCCGGAATACACTCCATACAACAATATCACACATGTCGCCTCCATACAACAAATATCCAACATATCACCTCCATACAACAAATATCACACATGTCATACAAGCCGGAATACCTCCATACAACAAATATCAACATGTCATTCACTCCATACAACAAATATCACACATGTCATACAAGCCGGAATACACTCCATACAACAAATATCACACATGTCATACACTCCATACAACAAATATCACACATGTCATACAAGGCGGAATACACTCCATACAACAAATATCACACATGTCATACACTCCATACAACAAATATCACACATGTCATACACTCCATACAACAAATATCACACATGTCATACAAGGCGGAATACACTCCATACAACAAATATCCCACATGTCATACAAGCCGGAATACACTCCATACAACAAATATCCAACATGTCATACAAGCCGGAATACACTCTTTACAACAAATATCCAACATGTCATACAAGCCGGAATACACTCCATACAACAAATATCCAACATGTCATACAAGCCGGAATACACTCCATACAACAAATATCAAACATGTCATACAAGCCGGAATACCTCCATACAACAAATATCAACATGTCATACAAGCCGGAATACACTCCATACAACAAATATCAACATGTCATACAAACCGAATACACTCCATACAACAAATATCCAACATGTCATACAAGCCGGAATACACTCCATACAACAAATATCTAACATGTCATACAAGCCAGAATACACTCCATACAACAAATATCCAACATGTCATACAAGCCGGAATACACTCCATACAACAAATATCAAACATGTCATACAAGCCGGAATACACTCCATACAACAAATATCACACATGTCATACAAGCCGGAATACACTCCATACAACAAATATCAAACATGTCATACAAGCCGGAATACACTCCATACAACAAATATCCAACATGTCATACAAGCCGGAATACACTCCATACAACAAATATCACACATGTCATACAAGCCGGAATACACTCCATACAACAAATATCAAACATGTCATTCACTACATACAACAAATATCCATCATGTCATACACTCCATACAACAAATATCACACATGTCATACACTCAATACAACAAATATCCAACATGTCATACACTCCATACAACAAATATCACACATGTCATACACTCCATACAACAAATATCAAACATGTCATACACTCCATACAACAAATATCACACATGTCATACACTCCATACAACAAATATCCAACATGTCATACACTCCATACAACAAATATCCAACATGTCATACACTCCATACAACAAATATCCAACATGTCATACAAGCCGGAATACACTCCATACAACAAATATCCAACATGTTATACACTCCATACAACAAATATCCAAAATGTCATACAAGCCGGAATACACTCCATACAACAAATATCACACATGTCATACAAGCCGGAATACACTCCATACAACACATATCACACATGTCATACACTCCATACAACAAATATCCAACATGTCATACACTCCATACAACAAATATCACACATGTCATACAAGCCGGAATACACTCCATACAACAAATATCCAACATGTCATACAAACCGGAATACACTCCATGCAACAAATATTAAACATGTCATACAAGCCGGAATACTCTTCATACAACAAATATCACACATGTCATACACTCCATACAACAAATATCACACATGTCATACACTCCATACAACAAATATCACACATGTCATACAAGGCGGAATACACTCCATACAACAAATATCCAACATGTCATACACTCCATACAACAAATATCACACATGTCATACACTCCATGCAACAAATATTAAACATGTCATACAAGCCGGAATACACTCCATACAACAAATATCACACATGTCATACACTCCATACAACAAATATCACACATGTCATACAAGGCGGAATACACTCCATAAACAAATATCACACATGTCATACACTCCATACAACAAATATCACACATGTCATACACTCCATACAACAAATATCACACATGTCATACAAGGCGGAATACACTCCATACAACAAATATCCAACATGTCATACAAGCCGGAATACACTCCATACAACAAATATCCAACATGTCATACAAGCCGGAATACACTAAATACAACAAATATCACACATGTCATACAAGCCGGAATACACTCCATGCAACAAATATCACACATGTCATACAAGCCGGAATACACTCAATACAACAAATATCCAACATGTCATACAAGCCGGAATACACTCCATACAACAAATATCCAACATGTCATACAATCCGGAATACACTAAATACAACAAATATCCAACATGTCATACACTCCATACAACAAATATCACACATGTCATACACTCCATACAACAAATATCACACATGTCATACAAGGCGGAATACACTCCATACAACAAATATCCAACATGTCATACACTCCATACAACAATATCAATACTGATGTCATACACTCCATACAACAAATATTAAACATGTCATACAAGCCGGAATACACTCCATACAACAAATATCACACATGTCATACACTCCATACAACAAATATCCAACATGTCATACAAGCCGGAATACACTCCATACAACAAATATCACACATGTCATACACTCCATACAACAAATATCCAACATGTCATACAAGCCGGAATACACTCCATACAACAAATATCCAACATGTCATACAAGGCGGAATACACTCCATACAACAAATATCCAACATGTCATACAAGCCGGAATACACTCCATACAACAAATATCCAACATGTCATACAAGCCGGAATACACTCCATACAACAAATATCACACATGTCATACAAGCCGGAATACACTCCATACAACAAATATCACACATGTCATACAAGCCGGAATACACTCCATACAACAAATATCACACATGTCATACACTCCATACAACAAATATCACACATGTCATACAAGGCGGAATACACTTTATTTAGACATTAATTCTGTGTATCTCATCATTCACCTTCTTTTCATCTGTTTATGTCATAGGGCAGAAATAAAAGTGTAAGCTAACGGCATCGATCTGTTGAGAAAGAAACAGGTTAGTTTGATAGATAGATAGATAGATTATGTCTGATGGTGTTTCGCCAGTCGCGGCAAGTTGATGCTGTTGCTGGTGGCGGTGAGTAGTGTTTAGACAGGCTGTCATGCTGAAGTTACCTCCCAAATATTGGGGGGAAAACAACATGTGCCGAGTGTTTCGTTTCATAGCATGAACACACCCGAGGTACAAGCAGCAGCCACGGTCGACAGATGGGCCTTGTCATGGCCAGTCAACAGCTTCAGGAGAGCGCCAGCTTAGCCTTGTAAGCAGTCTTGGCGGAAGTGCTGTGGGCCGACTTCATTATTAACCTCTGTCGACAGGAAGATCAAAGTTTTGAAGTGTCTTGTGGGAAAATGACAGAGAATGAAGTGCAGCTACACATTCCATCCATCGCCAGCAACATTTGTTTATTTTTAGAAGAAGTTTGAAACTTCTCTTCGGACGCTGATAACTGGTGTGAGATTAACAGGCTGTTCACATGTAATCAACGTGTTTACACACCGTTAACAGTTAATTACCCAGACCTGTCTGCTCGCTAGTCTATCGCTCTGCTCTGTCCGTCAGTCTCTTCGTTCACACGACTTGATCTTCTCCTTGGATACTAGTAGAAGGTCTAGAAAATACTGACTACCTGTGTACAGATACTTACATAGTTGTGTGTTATGTATATACACATATATGTTTGTGTGTATATATGTCTATATATATATGTGTGTGTATATATGTCTATATATATATGTGTGTGTGTGCCTATATATATGTTTGTGTGTATATATGTCTATATATGTGTGTGTATATATATGTCTATATATATGTGTGTGTATATATGTCTATATATATATGTAAGTGTATATATATGTCTATATATATGTGTGTGTGTGTATATATGTCTATATATATGTGTGTGTATATATATGTCTATATATATATGTGTGTGTATATATGTCTATATATATATATATGTGTGTGTGTGTGCCTATATATATGTTTGTGTGTATATATGTCTATATATGTGTGTGTATATATATGTCTATATATATGTGTG